>PNEQ01100720.1:22805-57288 GCA_003012365.1 Medauroidea extradentata | reverse complement strand
CTCGTAGTCTTGCGTAGCTTAATAATTCAGATATACTTTCATCTCCCATTTTACATTCAACACTTTAGCTACAATCAAGATATAACATAACTATCCACACGACACACCACATATGTTTAACTATTTAACACTACCTATATATTTTTACATTATGTTATTTATTATTTGGTTTACTACGTCCAGCCTCCCGACAATATTGCTAACGGTTAATTTTGCGTAGAATCTAGTGAAGAAAATACTGGAAAATATTAATTGGAATAAGTTATGCAATGTAAAAATAAATGCATGCTGAACGTAGTCCTACATCCTTGATAAATATCTAAATAACAAAATACGTAGTTTTTTTAAGAAGAAGTATTTTTTACAATAATCACTACACATCTTATTAACTCAAGAAATAAAGAACACACAAAACTATGCGAGAAGTGTGACATTAAGAAAATAATTTGCTCAGAAATGTAAATAATATAAGATATAATAAATGAATAGAATAAGACTCATAGTATCTTATTGATTTACCCAGCTTAAGTCAACTCCGATATGCTATTATCCAAAGAAAATTTTAGATAAATACTGCTAGCGTATATTGCTCTCAATTTTCAATAATTGTACTCTACGTCTATGAGTACAATGAGAAGAAGAATTTGTTGCGAATATTACTTAATATATTTGAAGAACATTTGCACTGAACTAAACTCATACGATTCACGCAGCTTACATGTTTTTGCTCCAAACATTTGCACGTATTTATAGTATTAAATTTAATTTATTTTAGTAGTAATGTCTTGAACCAACCCGTACTCCTAGTTGTTCTGACATTAATCCTACAGTACATTCCTGTATAAAGTTCTTAGCAAAATTTTTCCACAACCCACTAGTCTTTGGAGTAATAAATACCAATGCGAAAGTTGAATAATTTGTTAGGAAAGATTAACTACTGTGTATTGTAAGAAAATATTTTTGGTTGGAACAACATGTGTTATTTGACAAAAACTGAATGGTTTTGTTAGATAAATGTCATTGCTGGCAAGCTAGTATACTCAACAAAACCATTTAGTTTGTCATACAGCACCATTGCAAAAATTATTAAACATTATATTTGTTATTTGGTCATCTCTAGAGTTATCATGTTACAAGACTGTGTTGCCAGGGAAGAAAGCATTAGAAGTTTCTCTACACATGTTGCTACACTCATGTTGATATAAGTTCTCGTTATTGTACGTAAGCATATTGCTTGTACAAAGATTAGCGTACCAATATAATATTTCGACAAATGTATAATTCATCTACACAATATCGTTTTGCTTTTGACTTACCATACTGCTAACAAGTTTATTTCTATTGCGGCTAGCACATTTGTTGTGTTGCTAAAAGCATAGCCGCCGTTGCCGATTCTCCCCGCCCCAAACGGGAAATGACAATTTTTTTGGCGTATAAGAAAAAAACTGTAATGCACGTAGAACCATTCGATGGCCCAGTTCAAAAGGGTATCAACTCTAAATTCCCAGGTTTGAGTAAAATGCACATAGAAAGATTTCCGTTTCGCCAAAAATCTGTTAATTAACAAATTTGGTTGTTATTTTGAAGCAAAAGTACAGAGGCGGCCATTTAAGGTGTTTAAAATGTTTATAGTCTGTTTTTACTGAAATTATGATACTTTAAAATAAAAGAAATACAATTTCTGGCTCTTTACTGGCAATCAGAATAAAGTTCCATGTTATTAAAACAAGTAAATCTACGCGTTGTTTTTTTTTTCAACTGAATAGTTTGCACTCCTGGCAATGTGCTGGTGAACTAAACTAAAAATGCATTTTTTTTATTTATTTTTTTTTTTTTTTTAGTTGTTTCCCTTTAGAACTGGGCCTTCAACTTCACCCCTCCCCACTCCCTTCTCACCAAAAAGGAATAAAGCTTGCCTGTTCGGGACACATCCCAAATACGGAAACCATATAATTAGGTTCTAGCAAAAATGCTTAAGTGCCCTACACAAAAAATAATAGTTATTTTGCCACAAACAAGAATTTTCAGACATTTAAGACAGCCGCTCAGATTTGTGTAACTTTCACTTTTCAAGTTACCTAAGATGACAAAACATTAAATACTATGACAAGGTATTTTCGACTTAGCTAATTGTTTCATATTTTGCAACCTGATAGTAATTATAGCCTGCGTTATGAACTTCAAAGTTCAATGTGATCAGGACAGCATTTGAGAGTCAGAACACTGGCGAGTTTCGTCTGGTCGTACTTGCAAGGAGCACACTCCTCGCCTCTGCAATGCATCACCGCAGAAGCTGCGGCGTTAATGTGACAGAGATATCAAGATTGTTGTTTATAGGGTGGTGGGGAGAGGGTTGGCACAAGCCATGCGGGATCTGTCTCTGTAACAAGATGTTGCACAGCGCGTTGCCTCCCAGCTTCCCCCTCCTAGCCAGTCTGTGCAGCACTTCTCGGCCATCTTCAAGTACCAAGACTTCCCTGCCTCCCGCGGCCATGCAGTAGCGAACATCGACCCCCTTCCTCCTCCCCACCTCCCTCCCACATAGTGAAGTCAGGGATGAAGTGCTGCCGAACTTGGCTGGAGAGGCTTGCGAGCATTACCGAGGTCGTGGAATGCTTCACTTCACACCCTCTCTGCCACTGGCGGTTCGGGACCTCCTCATCAGCAGATCTGCTCCAGTTCCTTAAACCTATCTCTCCCCTAGACTAACTTTAACCCCTCCCCCATTTCCCCACAACACCCGGTTATCGAAGGCTCGTCCAAACTTGGTTCATACGAAGCACTCCAGACAAATCACATGAGCATAACGAGTATAGCCAGAAAGTTGTTTTTAAGAGTGCTACATGAAACACATTCCTGAAATTTTTGAATTCATTATCATAAAACACGTTCTAGGTAGCACATTGAAAGAAAAATTTTGTAGGAAGTCTTCCCTGCAAAATTATTTTGTAGTGGCTACAAAGAAATTTAGTGGTGGCCACAAAATTTTAGTGGCGACAACAAGTATATTTGTGATGATCACAACAATAATGTTGCAAGGTGAATACCTACAAAATATTTTGCAGCTACCACAAAATATTTTTCCCGTGCACTATTGTCAAAAAACTCGTTCTAACTAGCACTGAGTTAACAAATACATCTTCAACGGAACCAAACTCAGAGTCCCATGGATTTGATTAAATTATCTATAAATTATACAGCAGCAGAGAAGCCACATACCCAGTAAACAAACTGCGGAATTCTTACCTACTTGTCATTTATCTTGCTTCCATCTTCAGCTAAGCGTGCTGTAAATTATGACGAATCTCGTCACAAACCTATCGTATCGATACTAATATGTACACTTAAAAGTAAGAAGAATATTTGCATGTGTTATTTTACTTAGGCAAGTTTAGAAGATAATCGAAAACCGTAAATGAGTGACAGCTATATTATTTCAATGTAAATTATTTGGTTTCGGAAAGTCAACTGTTTTTCACTATTTGCATGGCAACGTAACATTCATATATTGACTCTAAATCGCCGTTATGTGGAAAGCATGCTAGCTAAAATTGTTTTGTAAGAGGAAAGTGTACTCTACTATTTCGTAAAAATATAACATTATTATATTAAACAAATTTGCATTCCCTTAAGAAGGGTGGATGGTCGCCAACTAGAATTTTAGTATTTAGTGTCATAAAATTTTATTTAAGGTAAATTTATGGAACTATTACCTAAATGCCGAATAGAACATAGAAGACAAGTAATTTGACTAGTCTTATTTGACAATTGTATTCATACCAGTCTAAATATATTTTTGTAAATCAAAATAAACATTAATTAATTTATAACGTTAACTGTTACAGTCATCAAAGTGATTTTTATTAGGTATCTATATATTTACTGACACTACTTTTAGATGTCATACATTTTGTTACAATTTTCTGTTTGAACTTTAATTACTTTTATCTGGAGAATCATCGTAGATTTGCAAAACGCGTAAATTTTAAATATGGATAATTCAGTACTGTAAAAATATTGTCACTGTCGATTATGCTAATAAAAATATGCTTGGAGAAAAAAGTCCTTTAGTAAGGTCTGGGGCAAATAATGTCCCTATTCACTGTCTAAAAGTGTATACTTATGTTTTCATACTGTAGGGGGCTGGGATAACTGTAAATAAGTATTCCTTCTCTATCCGAACGATTCCGCCTTCAGCAGTTGACCAAAATCTGAGAATATTTTTAATATCTGTGTGACGTGAGTGATTCGAGTGATGGGAATCGCGACAGTTGACAGTTCTTACATCCTGCCTTACACAAAGGTCGAACACGGCTAGTTAAGGTCGGATACCCTTCCCGTCCCCTAGGTCATCCTGGTGGCACCAGAGCCAGACCTGATAGATGGCGGAGCGGGGACCTCAGCTGTCAGGCGTTATTAGGTTCTCTTACACCCCCTCACCCCAACCTCATACAACCGCTGGTAGGACGTCCAGGACTTGCCAGATTAGAAATGTGCCTGTTCTCTAGGAGCCTCGACCAAGCGTTGTGAGGGGTGGGGGGAACCGGCGTGCAGGAACGAATATTTGCGATGTCGCCGGGACCATTACTCTTCCCAAGGGGTGTTCAGGGGAAGGGGAGGGGGAGTCTCCCACGGAGCGAAAAAAGCAGGAGAGAAGATAGAGGGTCCACCACATCTCTCGCTGTAACACACGGTTGCCCGCGGGAGGGTAGCTGGTGGGGGTAAGTTTTGTTCCCTCGCCGCCTTGAGAAGAATTATCTTACCCACGACGTGTTCTGTCAACTTGAATCCGCGGGGAAACAAATGTATGCACGTGTTTTCTGTGGACGCAGAACCGCGAAGAGGCATTTAATTTTTGCATTACAGTGTTAGCTTTGCGTGTGTGTATATGTGTGCACGTGGAAACAGCGTTCTTCCTTCCGAAAACTACCCGTAACAGGAAATGGACTATGTACAGTTTGAAGCACCTGAGAATTAGGCTTGAGATATGACAACACATGGGAGATGTATGCAGGAATATCGAGCAAGAAACGAAGACAAACGTGAAAACTTTCAAATCACTCTTTAACAGCAGTAGGATCGCTGTCCTTGACCCGCGGGCGGCATTGGTGAATATTTTGAAGGATGTTAACTATTATGTGCTTATCTTAAATCTATATGCAAAATAATTCAAGGACTTAACCATAATTTGAATCACATTTGATTGCCTTTCAGTCTTTGACCCAACAAAATGTTTAGTAAAACCTAGGATGACAAAGGCTTACACTGACTTTCTGGTAAAAAGTTTGTATGGAGGAAGATGTGTCGTAGCAATGTCTCAAAAGTAGCTTTCTGTGATATAAATGAGAAGATTTTCATAGATATGCATATGTTTTATAGATAAAATTTAAGGAAATTCGCCTCATTTGGGTGCAGAGTTTATGAACACTTTTATGGTACAGCTGTAGATTCAGACAACGATTATACATGACTACAGTGGTTTTGAAAAATTCATTGGTTATAAAATATGTGTTGTTTTTATCAAATAAAAGTTTTTATAATATTTTGGCAGTAAATATCTAGAGAAGATCAACACTGCGCTCAGTATATAAAAGCTTGCTCAGTGGTAACAGATGCGTAAGCCTTGCCAAAAACGTTATGACATGTGTAGGTACAGTTCAAGCATTTGATAATTTGATCGCTTCGAGAGTGCATTATCTGAGGGATGTAACTCTCGCCGTTTCAACGATACTGCAAGCAATTAACCAGTTACTGAAGGGTCTTCGCAACCAGACAAAGAATAATATGCAATAAGCAACGGTAAAAAGCCATTCAAAAATATGTATTGTTTTACCGCTGTTGGGAAAGGTTGTCAGTGCCTGTAAAATGTATTAGAGAAATAATTAGTATAACACAGCGGATGAATTAAGAATGAAATATTACTGTACATAACATTAAAATGTATCTGACATATTGAACACGTGAGTAACTGTGTAAGGTACGATATCTACATTTTCGGCAAGGACAATATTGTAAGTAGCAACACTGGTTACAGGTCAACTAGTCTCCGACAGTCATTTCATCAGTTTACGAGAAGATTCTCAACCAGTAGCCTATATAACGGTCATGAAAATTCTAGTTCTAGGCAGTAATTCATCGTTTTTCAGTTAAGACCTTGCGTGCAAAGAGGCGAAAATAAACTGGAAACGCACTTGATACATTCCATAAAATCCTAATAATACTTCTAGTTCTTGGTAACAATTTCAATGTGGAAGTTAGAATTGTTTTGCATGAAGTATAATATGACAGCAGACGGATTGGCACCATCGGTTATGTTAATGTCGTTGCTACAATAGGGTATTACGAATACATAAACTTGCATGCGAAGCAGTTATAAAAGTACCGCGAAAAGGTTTCAAGTAATTTATTTAAAAGGAGGGGATTGTAGTGAGTGATGGCGTCATAAATGAAATATAAAGCATAAAATAATTTGCCAATGAAATTTCAACAACAAATTCTGACAAACATTTTTAACCTACCAGTATAGTATGACTGTTCGCAGTCTTCAGCAAGTACACATTTTTGAGTACTGATTATGAATCTATCAGAATTTTTGGTATCATGCATTGATTGTTGGGTGCATGGATCGACAAGCCATATGTAAAGTTTGCGGACAAGGAAATCGGAAACTTAATTTATCTCCTGGAGTACGCGGTGGTCCCAAATCCAGACCCTTCGATTCACGGCGGGGTCGGTCCCCAGATTTTCGCATGAGAGAATCGTGCCGGACGATGCCGTTGGTTGGCGGGTTTTCTCGAGGATCTCCTGATTCCCCTGCCCCTTTATTCCGGCGCTGCTCTACACTCACTTCGTGTCACCCCTCTCCAGCGCTGAACACCTCGATGTTAAGCGTAGGTCAATACCTACCACTCAGTCACTCATTATCTCCTGTATGATAAATAACAATGTTACTTTGCGTTTGATGCATGAACTACTCTAAATATACAGTATATTTCAGGTGTACAGTAACACTCGTTGAATACCGTCACGTTAAAAGCGAAATAAATTAAGGCAGATTAATGCTGAAGTGAGCTCTAAAATCCCATTCGGCAGAATTTTGGTGACTCAGGTCTTGGGAGAACTTGTGAACAAAGACACTCCAGCAGCTGGAAGAACTAGATGATTTAACTAGAAGCCGCTGATATTCACAGATATTGCATGACATTACCATCTGGCGAAATTGTATAGAAATGACAGGAGTGGTTGCGTCCTAGGACAGCTTATAACAATTGTTCCTACACGAACTGTGTATCAGACAGCAGCAAGCACTACAAATACGTAATTCTCAATATGCGAGCTTTCCAATGGAGCACAACTCCTGACTGTACAGTCTGCTGAAATGATTATAAAAGTATACCTAAGAATGGCGAAATTCATTAAAATAGTGAAGTTGATCAGTGGCGTGCGTCTAATAGCTGCAAGACAAGCGTGTGTTCATTACTATTGTACAATCTCTGTGCATGCAAATGTAACCAGTAACCAATTGTAAACCCGAGATCACTCGAACGTATTTCAGGAATTCACGAAGTATTGTGATTCACCCATTCCGTTCTTGATGTGATGTAATGTCTGCAACATAACTAGGTCTCGTGGTAGATGTATAAAATCGGGAGTAGCCTGGTCTCGTGATAATATTAACAGCTCATTCCACACAATTTGCAAGTTATTATGCCAGCAGCGCTTAAAGTTTCAATCATTTCAGACCACGTGTCTAAAACTGATGAACTGATTCACTGCGGTGAAGTCTGCTGTACACAGAATTGCACCAGTACCTCATACAATTGGTGTTTTCCGAGTGTATGAACAATTGCTTTGATTCATGAGAGTCCTTAAAAATCAGTCTAGGATGTTTCGATGGTAATAAGTGTGAGCATCCAATTTAATTGATACGCAGTTCAAAATTCAGCAGTATTAAATACGAACGAAACGTGGTGAAATGTTAGAGTGTTTGACAAGAAATATCACTGTTTCATTCCATTGAATTGCTGTAACTATACATGTGATAAACGCCTATATTATCATGCTGCGCACAGAATTTCTCATTCCGGACAAATGAAGAAATGCTCTTATTTTAAATGTAAAAGTGAAGAGACAGTGAGTGAAGAGATATTGGTCAGAGCGCTGGTGGGGATGACATGAGGTGAGAATGGAGCAGTGCCAGAATGAAAGGGTGGGGCAAACAGGAGATCCCTGAGAAAACCTGCCGACCAACGGCATCGTCCGGGACGATTCCCATATGTGAAAATCCGGG
This sequence comes from Medauroidea extradentata, assembly GCA_003012365.1. Lineage (NCBI taxonomy): Eukaryota > Metazoa > Arthropoda > Insecta > Phasmatodea > Phasmatidae > Medauroidea > Medauroidea extradentata. The sequence goes on along the minus strand of PNEQ01100720.1, from coordinate 48,998 downwards.
GACCGACCCCGCCGGGAATCGAACCGGGGTCGTCTTGGTGGGAGGCGAATGGTCTGAACATTCGGCCACCGCGGCTCCCAAGAGTTGGTGATATATCACGGAAAAATTTTACTGCTTGGTAGGTATCAAAGTATGCCAGAATCTTGTAAGGTTTACCCCTGCTGCAGGCTGTCGTGTGTAAGTGAATTCACTGTCCCATTTGACTGAGCCAATAAGTAATCTGCTGTTGAACCAGTGAATGTAATTTGTGATTGGTCGGTAATAAACTATGATGTGTCAGGAACCTTTCAACTAATCATGCGTGCTAAATTAATCTACCTCGTTTTAAAGGTTATTTTGGCAATACTTGTTGCGATATCCCACCATCTGTGATGATTTAAGGAAGGTTATGTAGTACTGAATAGTTATTTACAGATTCAGCATGAATTTTCAGTTTCGAACCTCCATAATTAGTCTCGTACTATTTAAATATGAACACACACACCAACGACAAATCATGATTGACGAACATGAGCATGTTACAGTTGAGCCTAGCAAGTTAATCAACTTTTCACGTGGTAAATAAATATGCATCGGTACCTATAAAAATTTTCGGTAGCTTCTGGAGAAAGTTACTAGAAAATCGCTCTGTACAAAGAAACTTACTGCCTACTGGCTGGATCATAGTTTCGAAATGACGGGATTTTACTAAAGATGAATTTAGCTAATCCAGCATCTAGAGATTGATTTATATCAGCTGCTTGCACATTGCGTGCTGAGGGAAGAATCTACTGCAAGCCCAAAAGCACAGAAAAATCAAAAAATATTGCGTTGATTTTAAGATTAGGATGAAATGTTAAAATTAATTATATTTCACAAAACGTCACTGGAAATAATTTTAAACAGTGACTGTAAATAATTTTATCATATTTTTTAAAACTTCATTTCCTGTAAAATACTTCCCTCATTTTTAAAATAACTTCAGTATTAAAGTTTTCACATTAAAAGTACTACTTACAAACACATCTTCAGCCTAGCTAAAAATACATCAAACAGCGATACTTACTGCTTGTAGAACGAGCAAACACTGTCGACCGTTACTAATTCGATAAAATGACACCACAAAAACACCACAACACTGTTAACACAAGTACGAACGAACATATACACATACACGATGCACTAACAAACACAATTTGGTGCGACAAAGAAGTACAGTAGTGACATCATATAAAGCAACAAAAGCGAGACATACCACACCTGCTTCACATACAAACATAAAGTACGTTGCCTGATTCAATGCATGAGCTGTCTACGTTATTGAAGTATATGCAACGTATCTTTGCTGCCAAATTTGGCATCAATATTGCACTTCCGAACTTAAAAAATTATGATGTCTCAAAAGAAGCAGTATTTAATGATTAGTTTAAGTTCGCTATCAGAACATAGTTTTTTATCGTCGTAAAAACTATGTAATAATAATATGTTAGTAATATACTCGAATTTACAGCAGAGAAAGGGACACGTTTTTCGAAATCTAAAAAGTTTCATTCTGAATAAATATACCTTTCAAACAATTATGAAGAATACCGCTTATAGTAACCTGCCGATATCGTATTGGTAAAAGTATTTAAAGTTACGCTTGGACATTGTAGGCTACATCTATCGAGAAAATATATACAACAGATCTAAACAAAATTGTATGACATTTTCTATTGTAAGTGACAGCTATAATTATGATAAACACAATAATGATTAATTAACACAATAATGGTTAATATAAAAATTTTATAATTTTAACATAATTTTATTGTTGTACGATACGAAAAATTATATGTCAAATGAACGCAGTAATATAGGCGTATAGCATTGCAACAATATCAGCAACACGGGATCATACATGACTTCATATATTTTCAACGAAACCGAGATGACGTAATGGTGCAGCCATGGACTCCCATTTGGCAGGACAAGGGTCTGATACCCGATCCGACTTTCTTATTGTATGTTTTCCGTGTTGTTTTTGAAATTAACTTCATGTTAATACTGGGGTTTTTTTAATACGGGTGACTGCACGCACACACGTGCGTATATTTTTTGAGCGAGCTACCTGTCCAGGTTTATATAACCTCGCTATTGACAAACATTCAGTTATATATATATTAAGCAGGCCTACTTCCATAAAGTAAGCTATGAAAAGGTTGACTATTTCACGGCAATAAAATTTCTTGTTAGCGAGCTAACAATTTTTATGTATTTAAATAGTTTTTACAATTTAAGTAAACATGTTATATGGTCATGAAGTATACAGAATACCAGTTCAAAAATTAGTCACTGCTTTGGTAAGAATTCAAAAGTAATAATTTTTAACGACAGAACAGCGTTTGCATTGAATCACTTGTAAGACACGAACACAACACCCACATGTTACAGAAAACAGTCTCATGTGACGAACATCAAGACAGCAGTGTGAGAGACAACATGTGTCGACAACATCAACACGACACAGTACCCACTACAACACAGATCATAAATTTGAAAAGAGTGAAGCGTTAATATTTCAGTTTGGAATGAAAGTTTTGTCAGAAAACATTTCAGTGGCCTTTGTTCTCAGGAAATGAAAAAGTCACATTACTCTAATTTATTTGTTTTCTTTTACCATGCTCGTAGTTGAGCGAGAATACATTAGCTCTTCAAAACTATGCCAACTAATATGGTCTATACAAAAAGTACAGTGGGAAAAGCTTGCAACAAATTCACTCAATTCAAATTCAAGAGACTAAAAATTTGAAATGTTCAACACTGACAACAGATTCACGCATCTAACACTGATATAAGGAAAACATTCTAACAACCACAAACAAAATAAAAAAAATGGTTGCACAAAACAGTGACTGGTAATATACGGAACAACTGTGGGGACCCCATCTAGCACAAGAAACGCAAAGAAAAACAAACGAAAAATAAAGGATGGAAAAAATATGATGCTTGTCACGAAGAAAATAAACTGAAACCAACCAACGAACGCACGTCCAACAGAACATTTGTAAACCATAAAACCTACCACAAAACCATTTGTGAAGTTTGTGTGAGATTTTGGTTTTTGATAGGCATAGAAGGCCCAGCACCACAGCCGGCAGAACTGTGTTGGGGGGTCTTTGTATCACATCCCCTGAAACATAGACAGAACAACACACTCACTTGGTCTGAGCACGTGGCCGGCACACTGAGACACGAACATAGCTTCCACTGACATGGGGACACCACACACGTGATCTGGTCATAACACAGGGGTATACAGTTCTCCAGCCTCCTTCAACAAGTCATTCAACGTTATACAATACAAGGCGAATACCATCTTCCTCACTAAACATGATATATTGTACAAGCTTCACAACATGTAAACATACATATAATGACAAATTTCATAACAATCGCAGACATTCTGATCATAATTAAGCTTATGTACTAACCAAAGAAGAAGGTATGTTCACTTTTTCACTAATTATAGTATATGTTTAAACTTCCGAACGATTTCACGATTACACATTCACCAAACAAATAATTACGTCACGCATATTTTTTTCGTAATTTTAACACAGACCTCGTGCCTACGCAGCACGCCATGACACCTGTATTCTTTTATGTGGGTTGCATATACAATAAGATTAGAGATAAGGTCTATAACTGTAACACAATTTTTTAAAAACGTGTGTATCTTCGTACCATATGCACGCAATCTCATTATGTAATAGGACAATAACTCCAGTGTTAGAATTGCTTATCTTTTGCTAAGAAAAAAATATGTTGATTTAGTTGAAAATAACCTTGCGCGTAAAGTAGTTAAAACCACACATTTAATAAATCTACGGTTATAAGCTGTAGAGAAATGTAGAGTAATAAAGTATGGGACTATTGTTTCCACAAAATTAAAACATCAAAAAGAAAAATTGTGTGATTCGTAGTGCAAAAATGCAAAATACAGACATTAACGTAATTTCATGTTTTGAGATATAACTGGGTGCTATTTGATGTAAACTACATTTACTTCTCTAAACACAACATGTATTACTTAAAATGTCACTTAAGATAATTTAAAGAAAAAAATATAATTTTTTTAGTGAAGTAGGAATTTTTTTTTGTAAAACAAAATTTTAACGCAGTTAAATCGGTCGGGTGAATATTTAAACATTTGTCTTGAATTATAAAGAGCAATACAAATCATAGTGTATAGCTTGTAAACAAATTAAAAATATTTTTTCACAGTAAGAGGAAAATAGTAAAAGTAAAAATTTTGAAAGCTAAGTTTTACAAGCAGTCATTTTATATTTCCTTTTGAAAACAAGAGTGACGTTGATGAAAAGAGGTAAATCTATATGTCTGGTATTCCGGGCATTACTTTTGAATCGTGTGGTTCCACGTCATACGTCTGTTGTTATAAGCTACTTTAGAATGATTATAGGTTTTAATTTAGATGACAGATAGCCCTCTATCCTCTGGTCGCAAACTCTGGGAGCCAGCAGTAGGCTATATAATATTCGCAAAGGACGATTCCTATTGTTTTAAGAATTCAGTCCAGAACACAAATATACAATTACGATTTAATTACTCATTTAAGTCTCACATCAGCAAATATAGACAACAGTTATCTCGATTTAATTCTGTTCAGTAATGCTGTCTCTGAATTTCAAATTAAATCATAAAATTTTGTTTCAAGTCAGCAAACATAGACATAGAAACAATAAATATAGTCATCTAACTCCTTAAAAAAAATCCAGTGCGATTTGGGGAAACTAAGGCAAACCGAAATCAGGAATACCGGAGTCGGAAATCGAATCCGATTCCACTCAAATACGAGTCCAATGCTTTACTGACAGGCCATTTCATTCGGTGAGGATGTGTAAGGTGGAACGGTAAGATGCGCAAGTGCAATGATAACTTATATCACCGAGAAAACCTGCCACTGTACCGCATCGTTTGCCACGAAACTCAACTGTGATCATCAAGGGCAAACCCACCGAGACTCGAACCCATATCGCCGTGGCTAGAGTGAACTGGTTAGGTTAAAAAGAGAGATGAGTGAATAAGTACGATTAAAAACGCTCATTACTAATCGAACTCCATTTAAACTTTAAAACTTTTTTTTTATTGTTGGTGGTAATACTGACTGGAAATTTTACATTATCATGTTAAAATCGAAGATTTGAGTACATCATTATTAGATACTACTAAAAGCAAATCAGTATCCAAAAAATTGACCTACAAATGATGCATTCGTAACAAAAAAGAAAAACATTAACTGTTTTATATCACCTCGATTTTCATGTGCCACAATCATATTTAGGTTCTGTGGCGCGTCATTAAATCATTTTTTTTCGAGCAGTACCGGGAAAATAAAACAATTTCTGTAATTCATAATGGAAGTGGCCAGCTGTTGCTGGTATTACGGGTTGGGTTAATACGGGGGGATTAATAGATCATATCAGCTTTATAAGAGAAAAAAAATCTGTCTAATGTAGAAAATGCCACAATAGAAACACGTTAGGTGTGAGATATATCGTTTAAAAAAATTCCCATCTGCTTATAATTACCAAAGTCTTTTTTGTAATTATGGTGTAGGGCGAAGTCAAGCCAAAGATTTCCATGTTGATGAATTTAACAAAGTAAATAAAGTAGTATATATATCTATACATAAATGATTAACACCTAGAGAAATTTTACGTCGGTACGGTATCAACAATGACTTAAATTTTAGGCTGAAATTAAGTACAGGGATATGGTTAGTTCTTTTACTCGTTTTAATTAGTTCTCTTTCTTGTCTGTTTGTTTATCTGCTCGGTAAGAATGAGCTAGGGTAACAATGCAACAGAGATTTGAAACTCAAACACAGCTGATAACTGGAGGACAATGAAACTGTTTTGTCTGTCTGCTCGGTACAAATATTGCTATCGATTTTAAAGAAACTTCGCGACGAGATGTATTATTCAAACTCTTTAGCATAATCCAGAACGGGAGGGCAACGCAATTTAAGAGAACAATTGAGAAAAACTTTTAGTTTTTTGATATACGTCGTTTATACGATATATTATTGCGAAATTGCATACGCGGAAATAAAAAGCGGGAAATAATACTAAATTGAAACAAAGTTTTGATGTACTACTTTTTCAAAAACGGAATAGAAGTACAAAAATGTTCTCCTGTTGTACAATACGTGTCGTTTCAAAATATGGGAGCGTTCAACTGATAATGGTATGGATTGTGGAGATAAACTGTCGTTGAGAAAACTCACCCAACTGTAGCTACTCAGGCATCAAATATTTATTGCATGCACCCCAAGTTTTTTTAAATCATACAAGTATTTTTATGGGAGAAATATTTTGTACTTGTTGTTCCTTTTTAAAAACGTAGTACGTTATTTTCTATGCAACGTCGTTTCCATATATTTAAAGCTGATACTATGCTTTGTCACACGTAGGTAAACATAGCTTGAGGGAGGAAGTAAGTAGTATAAGACTTATAATTAGTTTATTCGGCGCATACAAAGCAACACGTACGCATACGTCAGCTTATGCACTGGTAGGTCTCGGTAGTGAATGGTGACTACCCCAGCCTCTCAGAGACGAGGACGGACAAGTGAACATGTGTGCTGAACCCTACACTCGAATGTGGCTGCCAACACACACGCCCCCTACTTCCGCACCCTCTCCGACAACCCTCTACGTCCTAACACGTCCCCAGCCATCCCTCACCCCTCATCGCGACCTCTCTGATTTATACTCTTCACATCCAGTTAATTGATTTAATACCTGCGTTCGTCCAGGGCATCACCCCTTCTCCTATTCTTCCTCCTCTGAGGAGCGCTCTTCATTCCTGTCGTTCTCCTGACCATAGTTTTTTTTTCAACCCCTCGTGCCCTTCCCTCTTACTGCAGCTCCACGCAACACAACCCCTTCTCCATCCCCCGTGTTCCCCCACGACACCCTTCCCTGTTGTAAAATGTATATGCGTTTTCATTAGTCTGTGTTCAATTAGAACAGCGGAGAGGAGGTTTGCTGGATGGGTTGGAGCATGTTCGAGCGCGGGAGTGGGGAGGGGGGTGAACAAAGAGAATATCCCAGCAACGGCAGTAGCATCTAACACTTGTGAGCTACCCTTCGCGAGCAATTCGCCAAGCCGACCCTACAAAACGTCGGACGTCATCAAGTGGGTGTTTAGAAGGAAAGAAATAGCTAATCACATAAACCAGGGAATTTAACGTGCGTATTAAAACAAAACTTGCTTGTGCCCTGGTGTTGGATTTATGAAACAATGCAGTACAAGAAGAGTGTGGACACAAATGTGTTTTTAAACACGTCAACAATTTACGAAATATGACGCGTAATGCGTAGAAAACAAAATGAATATTTGTATGCTTTGTAACATACAGTCAGGTTAACAGAAGAAATATATTCCCATCAATAAAATTAAATCATATTTGTATGTATAAAATTTATTTAATACAAAATTGATGCGTAAATCAATAATGGATGCTAATATAAAATCATAGGCATAAAGAAGGCAATGCTAGAATAATTGTTCTTGCTTTTTATTAATAAATATTACCTGATTTATAGAGCACAATAATTCACACAGAATTTTGCTACATATAATTGCATGCGAAATATTACCTCATACGCGTACAACATCCTGGCATAATATTTGCCCATAAAGATAGAAATTTGGTATCCAGAATTAAAAACGTTTCTACTACCGCTTTAAAAAATCTAGAGATTTCTATTGGAATTTCTATTGTTCTATTGTTCTACCACGCCTTTTTAAATAATCTGTAATCAATTGAAAAGTTGTGTGCGCAAAGCCGTTTTGCGCGCGCATGCAGCAAGCCATGAACACAAATAGCTTCATAGCTCCGTATTCGAAATCGCCGCATGACGGAGGCAGGCCAGTACGTTCACCCTACATGATTGACGAGCGACTGACACGTTCCCACGGACTAGCCCGAAAAAAAACTAAAATAATTACCTCCCCACTCCCACCCTCGGCGGTTGGGGATGTTAACGGTTATTCCGCCCGCCGCGCCATGTGGAAGCAATTGCGTTATGTAGCGTCCTCGAATCATCCTACACACACGCGCGTGCACAGATTCCCTGGGTGTAACTGCCGGGGGAGGGGGAGAAGAGAGAAATAATAACGCTGGGAAAGGCACGGGAAGCAAATGAGGACAGGACGGGGTGTGTATGCCAGGGTAATAAAGGCAGGAGGGGAGGGGGCGATACGCTGGGTTTCCCCGCAAACCAAATTAGCTTCATGGCTGGCCGGTCGCATTCGATGTCCGCTGGCGGCGGGTGAGCGGTTCGCTTCCCGCCAAAAATACTCCCACGTCTGGGCGGGGGGATGGGATTCAAGGCCGAGGGGGAAAGGGTGGGAACCTGGCACATGCTATATCGCGCCCAGCCATTACATACATTATATACATTACCGCGAAACACATGCCATTTCCTCTCGCCAGACACCCCTCCCTCTCCGACATCCACATGCCCTCAGCCGCCAGCTGACGGCACCAATTATTCCATGAACATTTACTCTCCCTCCCCGCCCACCTCCCCCCCCCACCAACCCATCACACCACCCACCGCTGACCAGCCTCCCCATTTGCAACTGCATTAAATCAAAATCGCCCGGAGTGAACGCCGGACTGTATGCGGTATTCTGCCAAATATTTTTGCGAATGCTGTGTATAAAGGGGTGAAACTGTGGACTAATCTCCTATTTGAAAACACACATCCCTACTTTTCGTGGTGGTAAGTTAGCTTCTTTGCCATTAACATGACGCTTCTTAACGTATTTGAAAGAACCATGCAATGGGAGTAAATTACTAAGCAGAGTCGAGGGGTCATACGCTATTGATGTTCTATGCAGTCCTTGAAAACTAGCATTAAGAGAAGAAAATCAATAACGGTAAAAACAAGCCAACACATAAGTGGACAACATTACAACGGAGAAATTTCATGACGAACTGCGCCAAGTCATAAAATGGTAAATTAGACGAAAAAAAATTAAGAACCAACGAAAGTAATTTAAAAAATTCCGGACACCACATTTAAGACTGCAGAGACAATTACTTAGATGATGATAATGATACACACAAAAAATTATGACTCAACGGCGATGGTCCATACTCTTGATTAAACGACACACAGAAGAACATAGATTTTTTTTCTTGGAAGAGTGACAGTATTCCCCCTGTGCAAAACTTTTCTTGCGTAAAATCTTCACCGAACATTAGACTTATCACATAACCTACATTTACGTGTAAATAAAATTTCGGCCGCATGAAACTACCGTTATAACAATGAGTGTCAGAGTATTTGAAGGCTATAGTAAAAGATTACTAGTGCAAATATTTGTTTCGCGTTGCCATGTATTATGTTCATAATGTTATATGTGTGTGTTTAAATGTGTATATTTTGTAGAAGCTCAATAACATAGGTCATTGTGTTAGAGTGAAGTATCGTACTAATGTTCCCTATAGACATCTTGACAACACACAGTACCTGTTAATTCAATTGAGAAGTGACTGGATGTTTTAGTATGAAGCGAATCATTTTATAAACTGGCTTACTGCAACTAGCAACTGCGTAGCACAGAATTACCGGTAGTTTCATGTGTACGATATTCACAAGCGACGGGACGTGTCTTACCTCACTGGACACGTCACTTGATGTTTGCGCGTGTAAGATAAATCGTGCAGTCAGTTTGAATCCATGTAGTTTAATAAAAAAATTTATTAACTACATAAAATACAGTAATGTAGAGTTCGGTTGGTATTGTTTCTGTATTGTTGTATTTACACGGGAAAATACACGGAATGTTATTGCATAATTTCGCTGCCAACCATACAAGTAGTATGGCAACTATTGTTAATGATGAATTATATGCACTATCGGGTAGTGATATTTTTCAAATGTTAATAGGGGGCCGCGTTGGCCGAGGGATCAGACCTCTCGCCTCCCACCAAGGCGATCCGGGTTCGATTCCCGGCGGGGTCGGTTTCCGGATTTTCGCATGTGGGAATCGTGCCGGACGATGCCGTTGGTCGGCGGGTTTTCTCGGGATCTTCTGTTTCCCCCGCCCATTCATTCCGGCGCTGCTCCATGCCCATCTCATATCACCCTTCACCAGCGCTGAAGACCTCGATGTTAAGCGCTGACCAAAACAACTCCCTCAATCACTCACTCACTCACCCTTTTCAAAGGTTAAATTTTTAATGCTCACTTTATCCCGGATGTCCTGTATTGACAGTACTTGAAGTGTCCCTTTTCAGTGACCTGTCATGTTTCCATTAAAAGATGTTTACTGTTGTAATTCGTTCGATCAACATCAAAATGCATATAATCTTGAATTAGGCCTATACTCCAACGATTCACGTGTTTGTATAATGGTGAGATTTCAACATCCCTTGTTTTACGACGTTTTTGCAACCATGCAGTTCGCTTAGTGGATAGGACGGCTCACGTACAATGGACTGATGATAAATGTTTGGATTGAGTTCTGCGATTGCGCTCATAGAATGGCGATTATCGCCCAGCTGGTTATAGTCACAGCAAGCTGCACGCGACGATAATGTTGCCCTTCTCATCGGGAGAGGCTCGTGCGATAATGCGCTTTCTGCCTGGAGCAGGCCAATCGTGTGGAGTCTGAAGGGATTTACAAATTCTGGTTAGGTACGCAAACAATTCGGGCTCGCGGTAGTTCCTAACTTTACATTTTATTATGTGTTTTAGTTTTGTTGTCCTCTCAAATGTATTAATTGTTTTCTATTAAAATTCAACACCATCAGTCTAACATCAATTTGTAACTTCAATTGTTTCAAATGAGTGATAGTTTGATCAGCCCTGTTCTTAAGCTGACTGGTCCAGTTCTAGTTTCGTTTCACAATCAATGAGATGTGTGTTATGTAGTCAGTGTATGAGCTGTTCATAACACATATGAGAAGCTCGTTTAAGAATGAATTTCATAAACAGCGTAGACATTTGTAGACATAGGACCCTTAGTTTCCCAGTTTCCCTTCACAAAGTGCTAGCCATATATATGTATGTGTACGCCTCCGGTGTGAAATGTACATGTAAACGTGCGCAGGGGCTGAATGGTTAAAGGGCATTAAGTTGAATATGTAACAACATTTTGCTGTTATTTATGATTTAATAGTGACTGTATGAACACTTATTTACTAGGCATCCTGAATACTCGTTTCCCATTAATGTAAGAGTTTTGTTGAAAACTTAGACGTACACACATTTAAAAAATTATCTTGATGACAGGATTTAGGCAAAATGTTCTTTGAAAGCATGGCTGTAGTGAGTAGGCCTTCCTATATTTGGGGAACATGAACATTGTTTTAGATTTTGCGATGTATCAACATACACTACATGTGATTTATATCCACGTTAATTGAATCAACATTAAATTTAGGTACATGTATTTTTTCACTTTTTAACAATTTACAATGTTACCAACAATTAACAGCTTACTGCCGATTATCATTGCGCATCGAAAACGAAAGTGATGCGTTCAACTGCACACTAAATAACGTCATAGCAGTGAGAGAGCAAGGAGTGTTATGATCGTTTTTAAGTAAATTGTACTTTAATATAGATTAGCAGAGTATCAATACATCAACTACAGCTTTCTTAAAGTAAAAATTTAAAACAAATTTTCGACTTGCTTTATCATAAATTATCACTACAAATATTAACATTCTCTGCCCTAGCTCAGCCTGTAGTTACATTATTATGCATTGTATGATTAACAGATATAATTGTCAACATTGACTAAGATCTCTTCGGATGCTTGTTAATGTAATGTTTGACGAATTTTGCGTTTTGTTTTGCATTTAGCCCTCACTTAACGATGAGTGTTTAACAATAATGTAAACTGTGGTTATTTGAACCACATAAATTTTGTCATATTTTGGTCACGAATAGACCTATTGTCACTTCTTAATGAACGAAAATGGATTTGAAAATTGAACTTTCCGCTATTAATTTACCCAATACTAAGATAGTTTTGGTTTTCTTGCACTACAAGAAGATGTTTTCTAAACAGGTAGTATTTTTTCAATGCGCTTGAGTGGGTGCGGCGTTTGTAATTGTAATGGTGAGAAATGTTGCCAATATTACCGCTCGTCTGCTTTTTTGTCCACATAAATCTCCCGCCAAGCCCTCGCACGCACACAGTAACGTTAATACCGCCTCAGAATAAAAACGAGACATATGCCCTGAAAAGGCAATCTTCTCTTTAAACGTTGATAATTTTTTCAGTAACTTCTCTTGAGGGGTCAATATAATATAAACAATTAACTGATCATGAATAATTTCCAATTATTTGAATACTCTACAGTATGCAAGGGAAGTGTATTTCAGTCGTAATTTAGGAGTTCGCTGGAAGAAAATACGTCGTGAAAAGAAAAGTACTTTTAATTATAGGAGTTCAAGATTCAGAGACTAATTTCTTTTGAAACAAAATGGCATTGCTGAGGACCAAAAATGTTTTTTTTTTATTTTTTGTTATGTTTCCCGTTTATCTTTGGTTAAAATACAAACGACATTCGCAATAAACTAACAGAGGAGACGATAGTTAAAGCAGAAAGGTATATGATATTCTGAGCTGTCAATTATACAATATTTGATATTCGTGGGAATAAGAAATTCAGCTGTCTCCTGGTAGGTAGGGATATCCTCCGACCATCTCCGTAATATTGCTGCTTTTGTATCAACTATTTAGAAAACCTTACAAAACCAAAGAGAATTAAAGTGTTTTACAGTTTCCTCACCATCAGAATAATCAATCATAGCATTACCGCTCAAAATTCTTACCATGGAAAAACTTTTACAGACCAGGTATGTTTAGTTACGCTATTAAATTATGTAAGAAAATTAAAACTTTCCTCTAAACAACCAGTTATTTTGTAACTTAGACACATTTCAGTATGATGTTTCTTAGTGCGTTGTGGTTACTTATTAAATTTTTTAATAAATACCAATTTTACGCTGATTGTTCAGATACCGTTACTTTCACTATGTATACTTAAGTTCTTTTGACTTGACTTTATTGTGGGCTTTCACCAAGAGAATTTAACGCACTACATCTTTATTAATGTTATATATATATATATATACACATATATATATATGGACACATATAAGTTGATTATAAATACCCACGCACTAACACACACATATGTGTATCGCATCCTCCATATGCAACACAAACAACATAACTCAAAATATGTCATTTTAAGATAAATGCAATTGTACATACTTACACACTTAAAGATTTTTGGGTAATTAGACCTACAGCGTAAATTAACACAACAAAAACTATGTAGTTGCACTGGAAAATAATTTCTGTTGCTTGACCTCGTGCAGTATTAATAGTAGAAATGTTAGTCTGGCAATTACCATCACAGTTACTTGGCAAAAGTAATTGAAACAAAACTTTTTTTATTATTATATTGCGTTCTTTGGTTACTTTAGTATTGCATTAGGTGGAGAGAACTATCCTCTATTTCACAACATTAATAACTCAAAAATATTAATTTTTATGTCATATTGGTGTTGTATGGAGGGTTTATATATACATATAAAATAGCTGAATCGAAAACCATTTTTAAACATCTCTTGCGCAAGGTAGTAAAACAACTGAAATGCGCGTGCAGACTGAGTGCCAGTCATTGCACAAAATGCTAACATGGTCCCGTCCTTGTGAACGGAACATTAAAGCCCACGTGGGCACTTCACATGGGTTGGCATGCTTACCGGCGGAGAAGAGATTCCTAGTTCTGGGCAACGGAAAGCTGCGCCGCTATGGAAAGGGGGAAGTTAGGCAGCACGCTGGTGGAAACAAGGGGGAACTGCAGAAAAGGGGAGAGATATGGATGTACGTATTTGAATTCGTTGCGATATTGGTTGCGACACGTGCGTACACGCATAACGCAGACTAGTTCTCCTCACGTAAGGAACGAAGGACAGTCCCATACAAGTACCGCGCGGCATGTCCAACTTTTAGAAACGCAACTGTGGCAAAAAATGGCACAGAAAATATTTCACTTAGTACTGTAGAATTATGCAAAATAATCCACAAAAGTTACTCGTATTTATTATAAGTAATTGCACGGTATTGCAGGCACAATTAACTGTGCCAATTGACAAAATGTGCATTTTCAACTTGTTTTGGGTGGTGTGAAGCTGTTACGAGCACAGCAATAAAAAGAAAGTATTTTAAAATAATCGTCAAATCGGTTTCGGTCATGCAGTATAAAACGGACGTCGGAAATCTTTCTAGTGATGAAAAAAACATTTTTATTGGAACGAATGACGGAATGAATATTTTACGACAACGTCGATGACGTTCTACGAAAATTTCTGAAGTTAATAGAAATTTGGATTGCCGTCTGTAAATTTTTTTTGTGCAACAAACATTTAGTACTTTTTTTATCTAACTTTACCAAAATTGTTAGGAAATATTGGATAAGGTGGTTTGCAACAGCACACGACTTTTACACTGCTTATGTATTTCGAATAACAGTTTTGTAAATTGCAATATTTTTTCAACTAGTATTTAAAATACATTTGTAAGGAAAACTATGCAGGTTCACTTCGTGCTATTTAGTGCTGCTGAAGCAAGTACATCCTTAGTAAAGAGATATTCCTCCGGTGTTTAAAACTAATAAACAGCAGCTGAAGAATCTGTTCCCTTAACAGCTTTTACTTCGATAAATAATCTGCACGTTTCTAAGAATCTCAATTCGTTCCTTCTTGAAAAAAAAAATTTGGTGAAACAATCAAATGTTAGTTTTGTAGCATCAATAATCTTGTATTCAAAACACGCAAATATTTTGACAATAATGTTTTGAATTTACCAGTAAAATTATAAGAATAAAACGAATACTTTGTTTGACGTGGAAAAATACTTGAAAGTTTATTTAACAAGTTAAGGGTAAGGAATCGTTCGGTTGTCTGTAGAGTAATATTTTGTCATTTTGATGAGCTAGCTATGATGTATATCTGTGAAACTGCGGATAGCAGCAGACATTTATGACATTTAACAAAGCTTAATATTGGTACAAGCTATCTCAATGAAATATTTTCGAAAGACAGCAGACGTAAAATAAGATTACTTAACAAAACATTCATTTGCAAGACATGTGTACATAATATAGAATAAAAAATCTACTTAGTCTTTACGTTGACTGGTGTTGATAGGACTTGTATTAAGGTACTGAGGCTATTGGATCAATAATTAGTTCGGCCCATACATTTTAAATAAATGTAACTGAACTTTTGCCTACTTTAACTATGACCAATATTTTGAGGATTTAATACGTATGATGGAAGCAAATAAGAACAACAAAATAATTTGGCAACAACAACAAAATATCAAACTACACGAATAGAAACGTATACATAAGTTAAACCAAACTAATTGCATTTAGCGAGGCAATACTTTTATCTCAGCGTGTCATTAAACCCAAACTTCAGTTAAACACACCAGGTTTTGGCACAAACGTGGAAATATCGTGAGATACATAATTAACTGCATTTTATTACCACTTAAGAAATCTTTCATAAATCCTCATTAAACTTGTAAATGTAAATAAAACAAACTTTTAATCCTAAAAAGGTTTCGAAAAACGAATTAAATTTTTTTGTGGATTTTCTTTATGCAAGAGGGTAACATGTAATGCTGTATAAAATATCATTTTGCTAGTACAAGGGCAGTTGTCCGGTTTGGTTGTGTATTATTTGTATTAGCAACAACAACAATATGAACTGCAGAAGAAACGATGAATACTGTAGATTGAATATAATCGATTTCAGGAACTATCGAAATTATAGAGGTAAACAAGCCTGAAAGTAGTCCTAGCTTTATCCAAGTGAGGGGTGCTTTAAAAATAAAAGTAAATGTTGACATATGAATGAGTTTCAGTCTGTCGAGCAGCCCTGATTGTAAATATATGAAGTTGACAAACTTCTGTAAGACATTCGTGATTAAATGATTATTACGTGGGCCGCCATCGTGGATGAATATTATATTTTAATATCTTATTCTTCGTTTCTGATATATTTTGGTACGTTTGCAGTGATAGGCTATAATATGACATGGTGGAATATAAATAAAATGCTCATTTTAATTTAGGTTGAGAGATTGCAAACGTTGAATTTAAAAAAAATAATAAATTCGGAAATCATTCAGGTTTAGTTAAGCTATGAAAATCCTTCGTAAAATGTATACCTCAATTTTCTGGCAAGTCTTCATTTAAGTTCGTATAGACACTCACTGTATACCACCACAAGCGTCCGTATATCAAAGTTATCAGAAAATAGAAAGATGTATCAGACTACTCGGCCTTGCGTTTTTAATCTCTTTGCCCTACCAGCGCGTGCGCGCATCTGGGGGTCCGTAGTTAAGGGCGTGAGGTCATCGCCCCCCGTATGCAAAACTCGCCTCTCCGGAGTCGGGGCACGTGGTCGCTCTGCGTACGTCACACATGCACGCACGCACGTGGGATAAATACGCGTGACTTGGGGCTCTGCAGCGGGTCACGTAAACATATTGTCTCTTGCAGTTAACATTAGGAGAGCGGTGTACCTTTTGGTACGTTCAGTTGAGCAGGTGTAGTACACGAAGGCTAAAGTGATTTATCTAATTCTGTAGGCATTCGTAAGCCAAATTACAAAAATTCAAAAACCATAACCTAAAAACACTTAATGAGAATTTTTGATGAAATTTTTTTTTGCAGAGAAATGAGTTTATAGTGGTTTATTTGTAAAAATCAATGAAAACCTTTTTTGAATTAGAAAATTAGGCAATAAATAATTAAGTATTTACCCGTCACTGTAAAAAAAATATAGCATAGTTCCATTTGAAAAATACTGGAGTGCGATACACACAATTAATTGAAAATCTAAATACGTCTGCAGCGAAGCTACAAACGGTCAAAAACCGACAAAAGCAAGAGAATTAATAAATTGGATTTTTTTTGTTTTAAAGTAAGGTTTGTGGGCTTAACATCTCGTCGACAGTGATATCATTAGAGACGATGAGACACAGCTTGGTTCAATGGTTTAGAGAAACTATGGACAACTGAACTCAGGATGGCCGGAGCCGGGGATCGAACCCAGGTCCTCCCCAGTGCGAGTCCAGCGTGTTACCGTTGTGCCACCTCGCTCGGTTTTTGTGTCAAGTGATATATATTACGTCTAGCACACAGTTGCAATTTTTATGGCGGTTATGATTGCCGTATATCCATATGTTAGTCTAAATTGTTTCATATCTCGTATTTCCAGTAACTGCACTACGCACTTATGATCTTATGCTCGCATACACACTTAATCAGTTACTGAACGTGTGTCACATGACAGAATTGTCAAGGGAATTCGTTAATTGTATTTTTAAAGAGACATTCCGAAATAACCGTTTTTAATACTGTCAAAAAAATTTTGAGTCATACTAAACATTGAATTGTTATGATTACTTTAAACTTGAATTTTTTACTATGCCTAAATAAATTCCTCACGCTTCAAATGCGTTGCAGCGTATTCGTAAACAAGTTTTTTCTACGAAAATTTTCCACGTGTGCCCATTGTGCCAACGTACGAAACGAAAATAAACTTCAGACAATGTCAGAACCTCATTGTTAAGACGCCACGCTAAGACTTCTCACCAATAAAATTATATGGTCAACGCTTAATGTCCCATAGAAAAAAACCGTTCTGCGGGAAGCTTGCACGCTAGTTCAGCTCTTGGCTCGTTGAGGCGACGCGGCATTTGATGCGCGCTTCAAGGTCGACCTTACTGCTCCGTCGCTTTTGAGCCTCTCACGCGCGGGTAGACGGCGCCCTTAACGCATCTGTATATAATACATGTATACATTCGTACGATAATTTCACCCTCTATTTGCCCCAAAATGTGACATACTTACATACACGAATAAATAAAAAATTATGATTAGATTCTAAATACATCACTGTAACTGACCAGCAAGCTCTTTATCTACCACAGAACCAGAAACTCTCCATGTTTCAACATGTTACAACATTCTTTAAAAAAATTAAAACCGTGGACGGATTACGTAAATATAAATTTGGTAATTGACTTTCCCACTTGCTTTCAAACAAGCTAGCAATGTTACGGAATTATCCAGGAATGTTCACAAATGTTCACTTGACGCTAACATTATCAGCGTATACGCAGATTTTATAGGCACTGGTGTGCAGATGACTATTAATTAGCGAGTTATAACGAGAATGTAAATTAATTTGAGAGTTTTCGCGGGAGTGAATCGCGCACTAAATTAAACATTAATTAAATGTAACTGCCTTAACGAATGTCGAATACGAATAGGCATTCCCTAATTGTTTCTAAATGTCGCACACACTAACAACATCCATCCTATGATCCAATTGGACAGATTTTCATTCGCTTCAGTTAGCATACTTTTGTCTCTATATTTGTACCTGAATTCACCCCTGATACATTAACATCATATTTAATCGATAGAAAACACTATTGATTAGCGTGTTTGTGAAAAAGTTTGCAATTATATTGCATTAGGTTTGCAACAGAAAAGTAATAACTTTTATTTTATTTCCCACATAATAGATCAAATAATTGGGATGATGTTGGGAAACAAAATAATGTGAAAAAAAGAAAAAAAAATGATTTGTGGTGTTGTCAAATCGGAAGCAAATTAAAATGTTATTGCAGCCACTGAAGGACTGTATATAATACATTCAAAAGAAGGATTTGCATATTTATGCTAGAAGGTCTAATACTGATTTAATTTGAAACATGTACTAAGCGACTGAACAATAACCATGACAAATAGTGTTTATTGGGAGGAGTAACTCAACTAAAGGAAGTAGTTCATGAACATACGTATTCATGACATGAGGTTGGGATGGCCCAAATATAAAGTACAGTATTTTCACGCAATGCAAGGCAGTTACCGCGTTACATAAAAAACTAATAATTAACGTTTTGTCGCTTAATAACATTTCGCTACTAACACATTTTACATTCCACTCCGTCCGCTTTTTTTTAATTCGTATTGCAAACTTAGCGCACATAGTTTAACATTTTATGAAACGTGAAAATGTGTTAGTTTATTGTTTCTTCAAAATAATTTAATTACTCTTTTGGTTAAATTTTGTTTCGTTATTTTCACGAATATTGTTTTTGTGTCAATGATAAAATTATTTTCCGTGGCCAAATAAAATGTAGTTACATCTTTCACGCAAGTTGGAGGTACTTACTGTTGTTTCATTTTAATCCTCGCTGTTAGATTAATAGGTGAATTACGTTCTAGGACAAAACATAAATGACTGTAGCATGTCAGCAGAATGTCTTTTTTTAATCTCACTGTTACCGTAAAACGTACTGTGTTGGGTTAGTGCAACAATGTGTTTATACGAACCATAAGGAAATATATAACATTTCCGGAAGATAAATTAGGTTATTTTACTTTCAGAAAACATTTTCTGTGGTACCAAATTTCTTACACTTATGGTTTTACGGTAAAGTTAAAATTAAGGCGCACTTTGAAGCAATTTTTTACATTAGAGAATAATGTTTGTAATTGCAGTATTTGGTTTAAAGCGATGCAATTTTTAACATTTCCATTTATTATGTTAAAACAAATATTTCGGAGTAAAATAAAGTATTTATACTGAAACAGGCGTTTTGTGAAAACGACTGTGGAAGATTACGCAATTTATACAATACTACAATTTGCAGTCTTGAAGCAATTAATTTTCTTAAGTGTTGTACCGAAATTATTTAAATGTTTATTTGATATTTTAACTTTCCATTGCGATTTTACAGCAATTTTTATATCGACTAACAAATCAGATGAAATGGGTTTTTAATAAATTTTATATCTTAATAGAAGCAGGACTGAAGTGGCTTATTTCCCTGCTTAATAAGTCTGAATTTTCTTAGTCAAAATGAAATTTATATGACTCCTGATTTTGTGACATATTAACTTAAATACAAATTAAATTTGTCTTTAATTTATAATTACATTATATTGAGTTTTGACTCGGCTTGTGAAAAAGAATATGTGAAAGCAACATTGCTTCCTGTACTGTACTATTGTGGACACACGCCAATGCAACATTATGTTGTCCCAGAAATCTTAGAATGAGACTAAGAAAAAACACAAATAAACGAAAAAATTAAAAACAAAATAGTTTGGCGGTACTCAACACATTCATATACCAGAACAACAGAACATTAAGTATCCAATAAGGAATTTGTCAACAACAAATAAAGGAAAAAAAGTAAAAATAAAAGTCGAAATGCAAAACAAAATAATCTGTAAAACTCGGGACACCACAATTAAGACAGCTCAGGCAATATTGGAACGAAAACAATGTGGCACACAAGACAGGATAACAACGACGACGTCACAGACAACATACTAGAAGACACTACGATGAAGACACAAAAAGAAGACAGTATATTTCTAAAGACCGACTTTTCATGACATTGCGGGAGCTGACATCTGGTCGCGTCTTCAGATTCCTGGGACGACATAATATTGAAACGTCTTGTGACCACAACAGCACAGTACGTTATTCTGTCCCGTTGCCAGGAATATAAATATTAACATAACTTCTGCCAATTAAAATAGCAAAGAGAGCATTATTTAAATGTTTAATTAGTCGAAACTTCGGTCAGTATGGTAGCCAAACTACCGTACATGTGCATTCGCATAAGCGCGGAAACAAAAAATACGCGCAGCGTTAAGGGGGGTGGAGTGCCAAAGCAAAGCGTTTTCGAAATTTTCGACATAACTTTTTCCCCTCACTTATTATAGAAAATAAAGGCTCGACAATCCGTATATTACACTTTTGTACACCTTTTTACTGTATTACATAGTCACAGATTTTCTCATTTTGGAGCACTGACGGCAGATAGGGAAAATGTCTCTTTCTTTCCTATCTGCCATCAGTGCTCCAAAAATAAGACAGTCTGTGACGATGTGGTAATGTAATAAGTTGTACAAAAGTATAATTTCCGGATTGTCGAACCTTGATTTTCGATAACAAGCGAGGGGAAAGGTTATGTCGAAAATTGTAAAAATTCACTGCTTTGGCACACCATCCTTCCTTATTAACTAGTTGTTGCCAATATGACATCTGCGACGTCGTGGCAGGAGCATAAAAGCGTATTCACACCCACAACTTGTCAGTTTATTCCCGATGGCTTGTGTGAGGCGAGGAAGATGAACCACGGTACTTATGAATGTTGCAGTCTTCCCATACAGCACCAGGAGGAGGGGAGCGGGGGATATAATAAAAAGCTGGAAGAGGAAGGTGGGCCGAGAAAAGTTGTGCGTATGCACGGCAATCCTTCCGGTTCCGGGAAACTGACACGTGTCCCGCTCCTACACTGTAAAAAATTTCCTCCGTCGATTTACGGAATTTCCGGTAAAAATTTCTCCAGATACCTCCGTGAATTCACGGAAACTTAGTTCTTAATCCAACAGAAGTTTCCGTAAAACAGTTTCGTCACACGGAACTGAGCCATACTTACATATCTATAACGCTACAGTTGCATTTCTACAGATTTGAAGATTTACCGGTGATGTTATTAAAATATAACGGTAACATTTACA
The DNA here is from genome assembly GCA_003012365.1 of Medauroidea extradentata. Lineage (NCBI taxonomy): Eukaryota > Metazoa > Arthropoda > Insecta > Phasmatodea > Phasmatidae > Medauroidea > Medauroidea extradentata. The sequence continues at coordinate 27,340 of PNEQ01100720.1, read as the reverse complement.
CCTGTGAAAATAATAAATTTTCGATTTTTTCGTGCTGTGTCCGCAGCAGACTTACGGACATATTACGTATGATTCCGTACTGTATATTCACCACAGACATTTCCGTATTTAACTTTTACGGACACTATTTCCGTATATTAACGGTACATTTCCGTTAAAATTTATAACGGTGTACATGAGAGAATTTCAAGTGGTACTGAATGCTGGTGGAATTTTTGGTATGTTACTAAGGAGTGCTAAACAACAGTTGCTAAAAACTCTCACAAACATTTGGTGGCACTGTTAAAAATAATTTTCGTTGTTTTACGGAGAAGTGCTGGTAAAAAATTCTCCAGAAGTGTCCGTTAATTTACGGAAGGCAACTAGCTCAACTTATGGAAACTCGCATATTTATGTGACATCTTTAGGATGCAGGCACAATAATGCATTTGGTTATTTATTTTGTTCCTTCTCGTAGTTTTTCGTGTGTTTAAATAATGAAACATAATTACTTATAACTGTGTTACAAAATAACGTTTCCGTTAATTAAACAGACGTTTCCGTAAAATTGCCCGTAAATTTACGGAAATTTTTAACAGTGTAACCATGCAAGCCGGAAACAAATGAACTCCGATGGAAGCATTAATTTCCCCCACTACTTATCTGCGCCACCCCCCTGGTAATGGCAACCCCGAGCTGCAGGTCTGCCAACTTTATTAAATAATCACGGCCGTGAGGTGGGTTGATGATCGTATCAAAAGCGGAAACGGTTGTAACCGGCGGGATATAACCACACGAGAAGTTCGCAACAACTCTGTTGTGTTAAGTGCTTGATAAAACACGAATGAATTTTAACTGAGTATTTCGTTGAATTATAAAATAAGTAACTTTCCAAATTGTAGCGAACGGTGAAAACGTGTACCGAAAAAACCCTTCATATGACAGCAAATTAAGATGTTTCGATGTTTATTATTCATGTTCATATGTACAATGGCATGTTCCAATTTTTAAATAAAAAAAAATAGTTGCAGTGCTTGCAAAAATAATGTTTTCTATCAATCATCAAGTCACTAATAATGATATACATTTTCACTGCAATTTGCGTTGGTTTTGTACGTGAAACGTAACACTTTTTATTCCTTAGATAATTTTAACGTGTTAAATGTATCCAACAACATTGCGAGAACGAGAACTACATACAAATTAAACAGATTTGTTTCGAAAAGTCAGCTGGATGCATTTAATTAATTATGTAAATAAGCGTGGTTGCAAGGTCGGACAACCTGTTCATTTAAGAGTATTTTTACGTGACGTATGATAAAATAGTTCTCGAAAAGTTATGCTAATTAATATATATTAATTTAAAATCAACTCTTAATAATTATATATATATATATATATATATATATATATATATATATATATATATATATATATCAAACAAGACTTGATATGACTGCATACATTCAGTTTACTGATAACGAAAATACTATTTTCAAAATCATATCCATATCGTAGCTATGCAATTTAACTATATTAATTACCAATTAAACTTTGGCATACTTTGAAACATGAAACTTTCTCCCAATTAAACTCCAACGGAAAATGATTGCTTCGAAATGAGTTTGGGCGATTATGATGGTAATGGGAGAACCTCACGGAACATGGAAATGCTGTTTGGGGAAGTTAACGGGTAGAACACTGATAAATGTCGTCCATCCAGAAAGAAGAGTAATTCAACAAGCCATGAGGTGGACAGGAATACATTGCTCATGAGGGCAAGAAGAGAAACAAATTGTAAAGCTTACTGGTACTGCCTTAACATCAAACCTAAGTTCCAAGTACACAACGATTCGCTTAGATAAACAAAGAAACATATGCCATATTTATTTCATTTTACTAGTACTACTAAAGTGTTGGTAGAGTTAAACTAACAATGTGTTCCTAAGGGTTTTATTCATTGTTTATAATGCTTACAAGAGCAACGAAGTATAACTTTTCCTCGTTTTACAATTTTTGCAAACATTTTAAGTGTTTAATAGTTGGAAATCTTTTATAAATTTAATGTTAAGGGCATTAAAATAATTGCTGCACTGTAAAGCAGATAAAAGGAAAGTATAAATTCAAAATTAATTAATTTTTTTTAAATAATTTATCTAATGGCTGTTTTTTAACAAATAGCTGTCTTATATCAACACTTGGCTTTATTAAAGAAAGTCAATTTATGTTCGCGCAAATGCTTCCTCCAAGATTTGTAAATCCCTGTTGAATGTATATACAATATAACTTTTTCAATTACCGTTAACCAAACAATTATCTTCATCTGTTTGAATATAAAACACCATATTAGTACGTATGCATGGTTTAGAAAAGTATTTACTGTCAAAGATAAAGCCTGAAGAAACAAGGTTCCAAATAGATTACATAATATTTGATGGGAAAAACAATAACAAGTGCTCATGTGTGTGTGTGTGTGTGTGTGTGTGTGTGTGTGTGTGTATATATATATATATATATATATATATATATATATATATATATATACATGTGTGTGTGCGTGTGTATGTGTCTATGTAAAATTACATATGTTTACACATACAGATACACTTTAAACAGCGCTGTGGCTTAAATTGACACGGAAATAAGAAATTAACGATAAAACTCACATTAGCAATGACACTTAAGACAATTATTTTTTTTTAGTTCACACGAACTGATAAACTTTTAATTTATAAAATGAATAGAATATATTTCCATTACTATAATATTTAGTTTCCTGATAAAACAAAAGTGTGCAGTTGTAAAAGTATCACGTCTGGCTTAAAATTTCTTCGTGTTTTAATGTAAAGAAATGACTAGTTAAAGAAAGAAAAGAACAGAAAGATAGTGTAGGCCTACTGTGAGATTTATTCGCGTTTGTGCATACCAAAAGTGTTTTTCTTCGTGTAAAACGCCTGCGTTGTAAGCATCCACTAACGCGGCACTGTTTTGCAGTACTGCATATCCGCAAACAGGTAAACACACAATCCACCAACGTAAAAGGGGAAGAAAATCGTTTCAAATTGGCAACATTTACAATCGACTTGTAATTGCAACTTAGCAACAAATAAAAATCAAAGTTTGATAATCTGCGTTTGAAACTTCGTTATATGTGTCACGTACTTAAAGAAAGTTTCTGTGAAGACAGAAGCAATGATTCTCATCTTTTAACCGACACGAGAGACACGTAGTATACTGTAATATTTGGCAAGGTTATATTCTAATAGGCATTACGGTTATACGACACTGAAAATAGCCCAATACCGAATACTAAATAATGGCATACATATTCAATAATGCATTAATATTTTTGCAACATTAAAAAATACGCTGAATCTTGACAGTGTTGAGTGCCGCCATGGATATCGGAGAAACAATTCTACCATACCTACTTTCTTAGCGCTCATACACGCACGTGTGGTGAAATTACAAACAATTTTTAGAGTGCATTATATCAACACGTAGAAGATATAATGACTTAGGAAGTCACGTTCGCCGATGCATCGGGTCGACTTGCACGAGCTGCGATATACACTGTTGCATACAGCTTTAAAAACATTTGACAGTTCTAAGGTCAGACAGTCAGTCTGCCGAAAATACTCGGTTTGTTCGTGTGCCTGGAGACGGGAACAGATACCTACCTTTGAAACATTGCATCTGTTGTCGAAGGGAGCCTACTATCATCGTCTGTGTCATACTTGTTGTGAGGTCTTGTAAACGACTATTTCTGACGCTGTCTTCATTTTTTATTGTCCTCGTTGTGTTTGTCCGTCATTGTCGCAATTTACATGCACGTAGTTTGGTCCTTGTTTGTTTGATTTTTCCTTCTTTTTTTGTCTCCATTGTGTACCGGCTACGTTCCTGTTTCGAAATTTCTTGTATTTTTTATAACGACAACAATTTCTGGCTTCTGTTTTTAATTTTCTGTTACTCATTTTCTCGTGCTTAGTTCTCTAATGCAACTGTGGATTTTTTGTGGTTCAACATTCGCTAGCAATGTCGCATACCGAACAAAAAACCTAATGCTGCCATACAACTTCATTGCAAAAATCATTCAGATGTCGCTCTGTAAATCGGACGGAGTTTTGCAACAATATACCAACCAACAGAATTATGTTTCCAAAATATTGACCATAAAGTTGATTTTATATAATATCGTCGGCCTAATAAAAAAAACCCTCGTAACTCTTCTTTTTTAACATTTTTTTTTTTTTTTTTTTTTTTTTTACATTTTAGCCCTACATTGTGGCTGTTTATGAACTACACAGTCTGAAAAAACCTGAGGTATAACAATCAATTGTAGCAATAACAATCACCCAAAGAGGAATACTCGTAACTCCTGACTTGAATCTTTGGTCAGAAAACTATGTAACTCCTTTAAAAAATCCTCCTCAAATGAAATTCAAATAACTATGTTATACATAGCTGCTTGGGATTTGTAATTTTATATATATATATATATATATATATATATATATATATATATATATATATATATATATATATATATATATATA
>PNEQ01100720.1:0-22705 GCA_003012365.1 Medauroidea extradentata | reverse complement strand
TAGAGAACAACAAAATGCAGGTTAGGTGTTCTTCATTTTTTTTTTTTTTTTGGAGTTAAATCAGTCCATAGACAACAGATAGTGCCAAAATCTCACTTTTATTGGCATTGTTAGTTGCTCTCTTGTTACATAACTCCGTCCAATTTTGTCTTGCATTAAGACGCACTTTAAAAAATATGAATAGTAACTGCCGTTAAGTAGCTGTCGAAATTGACGTAAGTTGTACGCAACAGACTATCTGTACCAGGCTGAAGTGCAGACCCGGGGAATAGAGTTTACTGGCAGGGTTGGCTTGTGTTGTGTATTTTTCTCCCACCCACCCCCTCCTCCTTCGTAAAACTGTGTGACGCGATCTCGCAGACCCACGTCAGCCAACATGGTTGGGGGGCGCTGTACCAGTCGGGGCTAACACCCCACGACGATGGGGTTGCGCGGGGGTGCGGGAGAGGTGGGACAGCACTCTTGCCCCGGGAGAGGGAGGCACATAAACAACCCTTGGGCCCGAACTGCGGACGTCCGTGCTACAAGGTCCTATACGGTGTCGCCTGCGCTTGCCACGTCATCCGTCATAGCGCTTGCTGTAAGGGTCACTCGTCGACGAGTCCCTCCCAACAATCCACCCTCCTCTACATCCTTCAGCAGTACACGAGGGCGAGGTCGCGTCCACGGCGGAAACCCACTACAACATCGTCCCCGTCTGACTCCGATACGAGATTCTACCTCTGTTGTTTCAATTCCTACTAATAAATCGTTATTTATTTTACGCAGTTAAGGCCTCGCTCTTTAGTTTTTCAGTGGTTTCGAAAATACTTTTTAAAATGAAAATTAATACATATAGCAAAAATTCATTCTGGCAGTTTTACCACTTATATATCATCGTTTGTATCTTAATTTTTCCGTTGCAATAAACCGACCGGATTTTTAGATTTTTGCCCCTGAAATACCACACATTTCGTTTTCAAAATAAGCCAATATGAAGCAAAATAATTTTTTGCTAACAAACGGTACATTATTAAAAAAACGATCTGGCAAAATTGTTTATTGTACGACTGCACACAGTTTCAAATTTTTTTCCAAGCATTTGGTTAAAAATTATTATATTTATTTGTAATTGTTTTAAATAAATTAAAGATCATGCCCTTAAGAGTTAGTTGATGGTAGCTTCCTTTCTACGTTTGAGGCACACGTGGAAGGCGATAAGTCGAGTATAACACGTCCGTCAAACGCCTCATCGCCTCTAAGCGCGAAGGACTGAACTAGCGTGCAGCGTTCTTCGTAGAATCTGGTTTCCAATGGAACTTCAAGCTATGACCCTGTTATTTTATTTGTGGAAAGTATGTAGGTTTCTATGATTTTGTTTTACGAATACGGTTGATATTTGGTCAGCTACAGAAACGTGAAAAAGTTATTTTTGGGGAGCTTGGAAATCATGTAATTAAATAACGGACGGCATACCATAGGGAAACAGTTTGAAGTGTGTAATATTTTTGTAGATAAACGCATTGGAAAAATTGTCAATAGTCACACAAGAAAATATACTTTCCGTACCACGCTAACGCTCCAGGACCAATAACTCTCCGACACCGAACTTTCAGCAGTCACATGCAACCCACTAAGTGTTCCCGCCTTCGGATAAGGTCACGTTGTGTATGAGAGAAGGCCGAGGTGAAAGTTGGGCCCGCTGCTAGACTAGCGAGACTAGCCCGTCGCCCGTCCTGTTTGAGGAATGGATGAGGTGAGTTGAGATACGTTATGAAGCGGCGACGGAATGAGAAAGGCAAAGGAAACAGGAGTTCCGCGGAAAAAAACCCCGCCCGACGGCAACTTCCGCCACGTTTCCAACATGTGAAATTCCGGCAAACAAAAATAACATAAATTATTTATCAATATACATATAAACATTTGCAATATACAAGGATATACGCATGGAAAATCTTAATATCCGCGATTACTTATTTATTGTCCACGGTAACTAGGTGTCATGCAAATTTGAGCGTTGTGATCATGAAAGTGATATCTGTACTACTTTTATTTTGGTGGGTTATATTTTGTCAAGAAAGTATTTAGAACGAGTTCAGCATACACAGCAAATAACATCAAACATATAGCTATTTTCTACATTCAAAGAAATTATGTTGTTATGCTATTATAAGTTTTCCATTGTCGTACTGTTGCATTACAATCATACTATAAAGTAAATAAATAATTTTAAATTTTAGAAACTATACATTTATTAATTGTTTGTCTTCACAGTGACATTCGAAAACATTTGGCAAATTACTTGTTGCAAAATGTAAAATTCAGCATAATGGAGTTTTAAGATAGTGTTACATTTCGTATTTAAAGAATAATATTTGCATATTAGTTGATGTTCTTACTTTGATACTAAAAAAATTACTACTTAAAATGTGTAAATGTAAAAAAAAAAAAAAAAAATAGCCGTTATCTTGATATTATTCGAGTTCGAAATGGTGACAGTAATGAACATATCTAGCCTGCCACAAAATATACTACTTAATATTATAAAGTAATATTTCGGCCCCCAATCTTCATAGGCCTATCACTTCCTTTCCGAGAGTGAGTGCATTTTTTTTCTATAATTCTCTTATCTATAAATTCTCTCACATTCGTTGATATTTATGACGGGCTCATTTGAAGAATTGTTATGTGATACGTCTTCATTTTCGTAAGAGAATAGTTTGGGTTGAGTTTACCAGTTTCACTAAACAGTTTTTTATCCTTGGAATACTTTGCAACACAGTTTAAGGGCAAGTTAGGTGACCAGCAGAAAATCACCTTCGAAAAAAATGTTGTCAAGAATTGATGAGATATTTTTTTAATTTATTTTTTTATCTGTCAGCTATTATTTATTATTGATGAAACTGCTAACGTGCACTACATTTGTATACATACGAAAATAAAACTTACTAAACAATGATTCCATGAGCACACGCTTGTTTGAAACCGGTTTCTTGGCTTCCAAAATTGGTTAAAAATTATTTCTTCAGAATGCTGTATCTGAGAAAAAAAACTAAGATGTTTGGGGGGGGGGGAGTAGAAACACGCGTTTAAATTTTGACCGTACTTCCTACTAATAAAATGACAATCTTACTGTCTGAGTAATAAAGAAATATAATAAGCATTAAAGCATTGCATGCCAATTTATGTGGCTTGCGTGTAGAGGTGACACTGTGTTACATCCGCCGGTCGACGGCACACTTAGCAAGCCACCTATTTTGTCTCTCACTTTCACAATCGCAGTCTACGTGTGTAAGAACCATACACTCTAAGAAATTGTTTACTTTGACAAGTAAAACCCATGGGAACCCTGTCGCCAAATAAATCTGTTGTTAAACTACAAAGGTTGTCCTTGTAAGAGATACAAAGTCTATGTTTATAAAATTTCCTTGTATTTGTACTTGCAGTTAGTGACAAATGAAATTTCTAATATTTATTTCTTTGGTGTTATCAAAATTGATTTGTCAGATAGATAAATGCAAACAATGAAACTGGACGTGGAATAATTTTGAGAAAAAATACCTTCTACTCAAACCATTACTCACCTTACCCCCAGACTACCATCGTCTACAAACGGCCAGTTGTTTCTATGAGTATATATATATATATATATATATATATATATATATATATATATATATATATATGTATATATACATATATACATATTAATTAATTTATTAAATAGTTCAATGAGATCAACTTTTCACTGTGTAGTACGTAATTCACGTGTATATTCACTTTATTTCTGAAAACTCCATACCAGATGTGTAATTTACGACAATCTTGTGATTTTCGTAAACTACGAAGTATTCGTAAGTTTCTTAACGGAGAAAATTTTTGCAATTTTACAAACAAATCATTACAAAGTTTCGTAAAAGTACAAAGACATTACTAATTATTTGTACAAACTTGTTTAAAATTGTAATGACCAGTTATTAAACTCTGTATGTCTGCTCTCCGACGAGGTCGACAGATAACCTGGGGAAACATCTGCATCAGCCAACCAGCGAACGTTTCTCCTTCCAGCAGTAAGCTCACGGTTGTTCTACGACTGGCCGCCCGTTAAACGTGACCCGCTTCGCTTCCTTCCGAGACCCCAGGCTCCACGATAATCAGCCGGACGACCCGGTTAACTCGATCACGTTCGACCCAGACACGGGTCAGCTGCGGCGGATCAGATTTGCGAATGGCCGGAGGGAAGTTTCGCTCTGCCGGGGGTTGATCCGAGTTTGCGGGAAACTGGGCGGAACTGCAAGAAATACTGGTCAGCCGTATGGATCTCAAAATATATTTTATCAACAAATATTAAATGTATACCAGAAAATATAAACTCTTTTCAGTCAAATTTAAGAGAAGAAAATGTTTGAAACTGTGAAATACGGCAACTACCGTAACAACTTAATAAAAAAACTGTTATTTCTTGAACTGTGGTGCCTTCTTTGGCGATTCAAAACGCATTGATGTTGGTTGCATCGGCTCGAGGCCCGTACACGACGGGCACGAAGCGCGTCATATGCCCTAAAAACCATTTGCCTTAAGTCATTTACCCTAAAATTTCAATACAGTCCTACAGTCTCTTGCCCTATGCATCACTTGGCCAAAACGTCACTTGCCCTAAAAGTCATTTACCCTAAAAGTCACTTGGCCTAAAAGTCACTTCACCTAAACTGCACTTGCCCTAAAAGTAATTTGGCCTAAACGTCACTTGCCCTAAACGTTACTTGCCCTAAAAGTCATTTACCCTAAAAGTCACTTGGCCTAAAAGTCATTTCACCTAAACTGCACTTGCCCTAAAAGTCGTTTGGCCAAAACGTCACTTGCCCTAAAAGTCGTTTGGCCAAAAACGTCACTTGCCCTAAAAGTCACTTGGCCTAGCAGGAATTCGGCCTAAAACTATTTTAGGTCATATGACTTTAGGTCAAAAGGAGTGTATCCCAAAATTATAACTGTCTCTAGGTACACTGAGAAGAGATTATAGCTTAAGATAGAGCAAAATTGAAGTATTATGCAAATATTTATATGTAAATGTATTAATGAAGTAATTATTTTATTATAAATATAAATATGTTTGTATTATGAGTGTGTTTGCTATACTCACAGTACTGTATATTTGTATGCACATAGAAATACGTGGCAAAATCGTTGGTAACATTTAATGTTCAAAAAATTTGCCTAGAATTCTTTTTTATTTACGTGTCGACAATTGCAGAAGTTCCGTTAGGCTACTTAAATTTTAATGTAAAACATTCAAACTACATCTTGGTGTAAATATTATACGTCAACTGTATATCACATATATGTGACATTTTTAACCTCTTTATTAAAGACAAAAAACTGTTTCAGTGTGACTTTATCCTTATATTACGAATGTTTCAGCTGTTAGTACTTTTACTGAACACGCTGCATAAACCATAACGGTGGCAAGTATATGTTTTTAGAGGTGTGTTTCGAAACGTTAAAGTAAATCGCGAACCTCCGATCGCAGAATTTTTATTTGTATGGCAGCCCTGGAGGCGGCGACCAATGAGCAGACGAGGCTGAGTCAACCTGGATACATGGTTGGCTGGGATCCTTCCAGTCAGGCTTACTGCCAGCTGGGAGCGCGAAGCTTGGCTTCAGCAGCGACAAGATTCTGTTGGCTGCACTGACCGCGCTGCTGTAACTCAGACAGCAATTGTCATATTAATCATCTGAGTTGGCCAGTGTTTGCAGAATTGTGTCTGTCCAAAATTAGTTCTAATTTACCTACTTATTAATCTGCACTGTAAATTACTTAAATGTATATAAAAAAAACCGAAACTTGTTTCCACAAAAGAAGCATGTAATTTTTACAAAAAATTTAGTCAATTAGCTACAAATGTTTTCGAAAATATACAAATACAACAACTAATTTAACAGCGTAACACAAGTTACTGAACAAATCTGTGCGATAAAGTGACAGTGAAATGCTTCATGAAATTTCTCTCCGATAAAAAAATGTTAAGTCCCACAGTGTTAATACAAAATTATATTTTATGGCCAAAATTTTATGATTTTGGAACTTACCATTTGAAAACACTGAGTTACCTAAAGAAATTATGTAACACGCAGTATATGAATATGTATGAAGCGTTCCTTGAAAGTAATGATAGTTACTGCGGAATTTTATTATATTTAAGAAAACTGACAGAAGAAGGCTAGGTTAGTAAATACCCACTTAGCATTAAATGCAGACACATTTTCATCAATAAAGTTAAATATTCAATTAATTACTTAAAATTTTGTTTTCGTTGTTTATGTACATTTTTTTTATTAGTAAATTCTAATAACCTACCAAATATTGAATTCTAAGTGAAAATTTGCCATTTTTAAGTGCCTTGGGAATAACATTTTTACTGATTTAACATTGCACCACATTTAACATGTATAATTTTAACAGTACCTGGTACATATACAGAAGAGCGATTATTTTAATCTTGATAAACATGTAGACTAAAATTTATGGTAGCGATTGGGACATTTCTTAAAAAGTTAATATCGGAAGTTAAACAAAACAGTGTGCCGGATGATTGTGTGTGTGGCAGGCGAGGTTAGATACTCGGCTGAGGATGCTCGCAGACGTGGATAAGGCAGTTGAGGCAGCTTCCCTCGACAGCAGCACGCCCAGCTGTTGCGGCAAGATGGCGGCCGCGTAATTGGATAAGTTTCCCGGGCGACGCGGGTGAGACGGCGTGCGTCATTATGACGACTGCGCCACCGGGCCGGAGGTGAACTTCAAATTCCTCGGGCGGATAGGAGGGGGGGGGGCAGGACTCCTGGGCAGGGGTGAGGGGTTATTATCCCGTTAGGACCTTCCCTTTCTACAATTATCTAAGGCTGTTCAGGTGCTTATTGGAATTATCATGTTGGCAATAACACTTTCAATCGGTTTATATGACAAGTCCATACGAACAACTGAGCTAGTCGGGTAGGACTGTATAATAAACCCTTCTACGCAAATTTTGACTTGGACTTGATGTTGCAGTAAAAATCAGTCACAGTGCATGTCTATGAAACAAACAATATTTATCTTGCACAAATACAACAAATACTAAAACAATTACATTTTTGGGTGAACTACTCCCTTAACTACTACTTACAACACCACATCAAGGACTATTACATAGGAGGGGTTGTATAGAAACGAAATGAGCTAATAACACACGAGTGATATTTTTTTCAAAACTTTTATACGGTAACTTTACTAATAATTTAATGAATTTTTTTTTTTTTTTTTTTTTTTTTACTTTTACAGCACAAGATCATAGCAGAGGGATACTAGGAATAATAGTAGAAATTTAGTCAGAATCGGCCATTGTCTGTAGAAAGAAGCACAGAAGCCATCGCTTCGAATGATGATGGGAAGTTCTGACATCCCGAAATGGTGGTTTGCACCGTACAGTGCTATAACAACTGTAAATTGACTGTGAGCGCCCCTAGCGTCGTTCTCGGTTAACTTCTAACCTATTCTCTTTTGAAGTGTGTGTGCTACCTTCTAGACCCGACTTCTAAGCCCTGGGCCTGCGCAGTAGGCTTTGTCGATGGCGGTTGGTCGTCGGGGTCTGAGTGTAAGCTCGTTCACCTTATTGGAAATTTGCTTGAGATCGCACGTGGTTTCGCTAGTTCTTCTGTTGCTCGTGTTGATCGATGCAAGATTCTATGGCGGTGAACCGTGAGCGGTAAAGCGTATAAGTCCAATGTATTGGTTAAATTCGAAATTCTGTTTTGGAAAAGACAGTGCATTTGGGTTACTTTGACTTCAATTTGCGTCTCAGTAATTTTGTTGCAGTGTTTCATATCTTATTTTAAATATATGTCTTGCCTAGGTAAAGTTATTATTTCCTGTTTATGTATGCCATTTGAAATTTTATTCGATTATGGTCGATTGATTTGTGTTTGGCTGAAAGAACTAGCGTCAGATTTGCTCACCCTTTTGGGTTCTTGAACAATGTCCGTCTCTCAATCTGGCACGGGTACTTTAATTTGTGATTTTGGATTTCCGTATGCTGGAGTCATTATTCGTTATTCGCAAGGTAGGCCTTGTTGGTATGCTCACGAATAAAGTCACTGGCACGGCTGTTTTACGTATTTGGATTACGCAAGTGTGATTTCGAAAGAGTTAGGTTCGTATTTTTGTGTTTAAAGTCTGTCAGTATTCTGCTCCCGCAAACGAATGTCACGTAACTGCTGACACCAGGACGTTTTGTATTTTTTTTATCAATTTAACCAGTTGCCCTTTATTACCTATTCAACTGTAACGAATGTCATGAATTGTTTTGAAAACGCAGGCTGTCGCAACGTAACGTGATTATTCTTTTGTGCAGATGGCGTGGGCATTAAAATCCCGCATTAAAATTAGATATCCAACTTTGTACTTTCTCCTTTGTCGGGGCACCACATTGCCGTGCTTAAATGCTATGTGTTTTGGATTGTAACGTGCCATTCTATTAAATTGTGATTTTTTTTTTTTTTCGTTTTCAATCTTATTGGCATTTTTTAATAACACTAATATTTGGACCCAAACATTTTCTGAGCTTATTTCATATGTTAATATGTTGTAGGCCCTTATTTCACTTCTATAAACAATTCTTTGTTTCAGACAAATACCGGAACAGCCGGACTGAGAATCCGGAATGTGAGTCAAGTGTTTTCATTTCATCATCTCGCTAATTATGTGTAAATAATTAGCGTCACACTTTTCAAAGATTAGTTTGACGACACTTGTTTTTCTTCACGTCACTCTATTACAACAATTACGCAGGGGAAGTTCTAGGTATCTGGATCTCTTACCTGTCCAGGAGTTCAAGAATAGTTGTCGCCTGATGTGTGAATGGCGTTGTAGCATGCCAAGTGTATTCGTTCTCACGCAAATCAACAGATTTTACACTCAATATTTTAATTATTAAAAGAACACACTTATTTATGACTGTGGTTTAATTTAATACATATGGCATAAACTCTTCGGAAATCAATATTTGGAGGGGTGTTGGTGTTCCATCAAAATTGCAATAAACTACTTTTTACAATTATGAATACTGGAAAAAGTCACGTACACGTAACATTATACAATACACGTTTTTTATTTGTCTATATGCCATATTTTCTATGATTAAAATCACAATGTTGCCGCGAAAGTCTCAAGAGAATCATAATACTGTAGTTCGAAACATCTTTGTGTCAACTTAATACACTCCACTTTTAATAGCCGTGATGTTTTGGAAGGCTGTACCAGTGTCAACAATATCTTATCTCTTTTTATTGTTTCCAGAGGGAAAACGTGGTTGATATGCATAATCCACGTTTACGAGGTCGCGGTTCCTGCCAGAGTCGTGTGCATGGGAAGAAGAACTCATCCAAAGTCGCGTTCACGACGAAAACAGTGCACGATCTTTATCAGTTGAAAACCACGCGATTCTCAAAGTCACACAGAGGAAAATGTTTGGTGCAGTGAATCACATACAGGACGTTAAGAATCTGCCACTTATTAAGCATACCACACGAGTCCGGGGCTACATTGAAGACGAAAATGATAGTGGCACAATGTTGTACGATGATATTTTACGCGCACAACGTGGCAACACAGCACGGATAAAGTTCTCATACGCACACCACGTCCAGGTATTATTCTATGTGTGTTACGTCGAGTAAACGTAGAATCATGTTTGAAATAATAGGGATTTCAACTTGCGCCCATAATATGATCGTCAGAACACTGACAGTTAAGGGGCCTCCCTACTTGCCCTTCAAATATGTTGCAGCGAATTACGATCTTTCTGACGAAACAATGTAACGCACATTATATATGTATACATACGAAAAGAACTAAGCCGCTAGAGTTTTAAAAATTAGGCGATTTTATTAGGAACATCATCTTCTGTCCCCTCAAAAATATTAAAAATGAATTTTTCAGACTGCAGTATCTGAAAAATTTAACAGTCACATTCGAAAAACTTCACTATAGAAACAAGTGTTAGACTTTGAACTATGCTGGCCACAAATAATATAATGTGGTCACCGCTTAAAGTCCCATAGGAAAAAGGATAATAGTAAAGCATTGCACACCATCTGAGTAGCTTGCACGGAGAGGCGATAACACATTATATACGTCGGTTAGTAGCTGAGCACTCTTACCGCTCCTGCCTCACACATACACACACACAGCCTAACTAGGTAAGCCCCTTAAGATTCCGCTATACACCTGATGTACAAATTCTTTGTTTTAATGCCGTAATATTTGTTTAGAGTATAAATGAAAAATTTTGGTTTGAATAACCAATTGAATGTATGTGGTCTTTTACATTTCTGTCCTAAATGGTTATTACTTGGTAAATACAATTTGTAAACAGTGATAGAAAAAATTAGTATTTATTTTTTCTATCACTGTTTGCAAATTGCATTTAACGCATAAAACAAATATGGGGCAGAAGAGTTGAAGAACAAACACGTTTAATTGGTTCTTCACACAAATATTTTTATTTATAATCTGAAACAAATATTACGGCCTTAAAACACAGGACTTGTACATAAGGTGTTTAGTGGAATCTTTAGGTATTTTTGAAGGAAAGAGAAGACTAACTGCGTGATGTGTTGCGACATCGATCAGTAAAATGTCATCGTACAACATTTTGCTTAGAATTTTTGTCTCTAATTCAGCCCAGGATTTTAGTGGTGTGCTTATTAAGAGCATGTTTCTGAATATCCTGTATATGTTTGTATATTGCCGAACAAGAGAGTAACTATTGCGAATATTAAACATTTGTTTGCATGAGACGTTAAGTTCTCTCAACCGGAAAGCTTAATCCATTTAAATTAACATTTTGTCAGGTAAACAAATAACATGTCTGACGTATTTCATTTATAGTTCAGCCAAAAAATATTTTTGGATCAATCAAATAGTTGTTTCGCCGTATAAAAACATTAATAGGGTCTATCTTTGACTTTACGAATAATTTTTCTCCGTACAATACATGCACAAAAAAACCTAGAAAACATATTTATCTGCTTTTCGAAGTAATTTTTTTCCTAAAGATAAATTACCCTAAACGATTGCGCCACTCTGGCAGTGTTTGCTCGTAAACTTAGCATACCAAGTGACCTTGGATCACTCTTTGTTAGTTTCTGTTAGAGTAACCTATATAGACCGATCACTTTAACAATTCCATTTCTTACTCGATGTTTGATTATGTGCATTTACCCATACAAGCCTCACAAAACGGCATACTATAAATATAATTGTCAATTAAGTTCGTAAGCGAAGAACAGATCGAAAGTGCATGGTGTATATAGAAATATCCATGACGGAGTGTGTTAATTTCGTGCGGTGATAGCTGATGAAAAAAAAATTCGAATAAAGTGATTCCAATTTTCCGTAAAGGGGATTATTGTAGAAGTAATTATACTCTGAAAACCTACTCCAAAGTTTAATTACCTTAAAAAAACTGCTTGGTCTTTAATTGATATAAGTAGTTTATTGCAATTTTGATGGAATGCCAACCCCCTTCCAAATATCGGTTTCCGAAGAGTTTATGCCATAGACATAACTTAAACCACAGTTGTAAATAAGTGTGTGTTCTTTAATTAATTAAAATATTGAGTGTAAATCTGTTGATTTGCGTGAGAACGAATACACATGACATGCTACAACGCCATTCACGCAGCAGGCAACAACTGTTCTTCAACTCCTGGACAGGTAAGAGATTCAGATACCTAGAACTTCCCCTGCGTAATTGTTGTAATAGAGTGACGTGAAGAAAAACAAATGTCGTCAAACTAATCTTTGAAAAGTGTGACGCTAATTATTTACACATAATTAGCGAGATGATGCAATGAAAACACTTGACTCACATTCGGGATTCCCAGTCCGGCTGTTCCGGTATTTGCCTGAAACAAATAATTATTTATAGAAGTGAAATAAGTAAGGGTCTACAACATATTAAGATATGAAATAAACTCAAAAAAATGTTTGGGTCTAAATATTAGTGTCATAGTAAGATAATCCAATGAGATTAAAAACGAAAAAAATTCACAATTTAATATAATTGCTCGTTACAATCCAAAACACATTTTCATTTAAGCACGGCAATGTGGTGCCCCGACAATGGAGAAAGTACAAAGTTGGATACATAATTTTAATGCGGGATTTTAATGCCCACGCCGTCTGCACAAAAGAACAAAACACGATCCAGAGCGTTCTTGCTTAATATCAAGTGGTTTCCTTATTTTGTACTGAAATAAATCATATTTTGTACTCAGTTTTCAAGGTAGCATTACTTCACTTGATATAAAAACCGAAAACATATTTTCGGTTTAATTTTATAAAATCTGTTTTCGGTTTGTATATAAAACAACACGGATTTATTCAGCATACATTATTCTAGATACATCCATAAACATGGAAACTTCAATTAATGTTATTTGTGTTAGTTTATATTGTACATCCTCTTAACCCTCAGAGTGAGTGTCGAACAGAGTGTGATGATGTAGGCAGAATCTTTACTACATTTCATTCAAGTCCACGTGCGTATTAGGTGGCAGCATCATCGCTCCGAACCCTGCAATCGTGGATTTCACATCGGCTGGACACTGGTCCTCCTAACGGGATGAGCAGGGGCAGAAAAAAGAGCGGACAGACAAAAAATAAGGGGATAGGCACGGAATCCAATCCCTCCAGGAGAGATTTACAGCCCCCGTGACTAGAGCCAGGAGATTTTTTTAACGACCAATAAGCCTCTCCCGCGGATTGGTCCTCTCTGCTCACCTCCTCCATTTCTTCTCCTCCCTCCATCCTGCATCACTCCCACCCCTTACACACGCGCGTGGATCACAACCCTCCTTTTTTTCCTTCCTGAGCAACGTACATGGTTCCACCGCCAAAATAAATGCGGCGAACGAGTGGCGCAAACAATTACCAGTTCCCTTTATCCCTGGTCGCTTCCTACGTTCTCTCCGCCCAACTATCTCAACCCCAGCACAATGTTTAAATTGCGGTCGGAGCAGGAATTTTCCCCTCACCCCCTTTCATTCCATCCCTAGCCACTAGCCACCCAACAAACCCTTTACCCTTCCACCGCCTACTTTTTCCCTTAACGGCGCGGGGGCATAAAAATTCCTCCTCGGAGCACGAGTGCGGCGCTACACAGACTCTTTTATCCGAGCACAATGCCGCGAGGGGGTGAGGGTAGGTTCTTAGGGGTGAGTCGGCCGGCCGTGAATCACGACTTCGCCGTGTGTAAAGGGCCATGTTAGGGCTGCGACTATCGTGCCAGCCCGGCGCACAATAGCCGAGTCTTACATCAGTGGGAGAAACGGGGGAGGCTGGGAGAAGGGTTTGGTGTCTAACACTCCTTCAGACGACCCCGCACCCTTCGTAATCAACCAGAGGTGCGGTGCGAGTAGAGTCCTAGAAGCGTGATGTGGCAACTGCGCTTCGTATGACGTCACGGGGTGACGCCCTGAGTTGAAATGACGGCGGGGTGTTTGACAAGGGAAGGAAGTCAGTCAAATAGCAGTTACGCGTAAAGTAAATTGGAGAGGCCATAGTACAGCATAGCAAAAAAAAAAAAAAAAATACAGGTTTTTGCCAGTTGTATTCGTGTTCCCGTGTTTAAAATGTAACAGCCAGAGACTCTGAAATTTCACGAATACATTTGAGGAGTTAGATTTCAAACTCCTGTACATATGAGTTACCAACACGATTAGGTTCCTGATTATTAAATTCGTCCTTGAGGACTCGGAAAGGAACCAATAGCATACCTTAATGAATACATTCAAGGACTCACTTGTCAGAAGTGTAACCAGCCACTCGCTGGAGCAGCAGCCGATGTACAAGTAGCTGAGGACAGAGTGTATACAGGCCTATGGAGTCCAGTCTGCTAGTCGTTGAAATAGTGAAATCTCTGGTTCTCTATTCAATGCAGTCAGTGTTATAGAACTAAGTCTAAGTTCGTTACAAAACTTTCTTCTGGCGTCGATGTTTCGTTACTTTCTCTAACCGAGTGAGGTACCGCAAAAGTGACACATTGGACTCGAATTTGGGAGGTCCCTGATTAGGTTCCCGGCTCCGAAAATCCTGATTTAGGCTTAGCAATGTTTCCCGAAATCGTTACAAGTGAATCTTGGAATGGTTAATTAACAAAGGCTGGAAAAATTCGTGGATTCACTGACCGTCAAGAATACTTGTGAACTGAAGCAGACAGCAGATACTCTGAGACATGCAAAATTCCCGTAATTTGGTAGCAGATTAAACTTCACTTTCCTATACATAACAGAACATAATCTGCGATTCAGTTAGCCACGGACTTTTATGTGTTGTCATATACGTTTGTTACGTCTTTACAAAGATTTGCCTCTCTACCGTGTAAGCATTCTCCGCGGCGAGTCACGACAATATCGGCCAGCGGGAGACGTCGAACGAGCCTATAGTCACTTGGAGTCTAGTCAACTGTTAGAAAATAACTCGAATTTTGCATGTCTCTACTCACTAGTTGCTTGCTGTTAAAGTGACATAGGTACGAATTCTTTACATTCACATTATTGACACAGATACGTCCAGGATGTGTCAAACAAGTCGAATGCCAATTGTGAAAATCACACAAACTTACAGCTGTCGGAGTTCTAGCTTGTACACAAACGGAAATGCAAATTTTTCAGGTCTCTAGCCATATCTCATTCCTGTCCTAGTTTCGGTCGTTCTTTCAAGTTGTGTCGCCTTCTTTAATGATCTCGCTGTTGGCAAGACGTAAATCTAAATCACCTTAACTTTTTTGCTCTTGTGTGTAAATTAATAATTTCATGGTTTCCATCTTATAAGACATGTTATTGAAAAATTACGGCGGTGTATTCGTATTAAATACATAATAAGAAACGTTTTATAACCACGTACTTAAAATCACACAAAAACCTACAAAAACGCATTAAAAACAAAGAGTTTACTGTTTGACAAATATGTTTACATGAAACCAATAATAAAATATTAATTTCAATATCAGCAATAATCTCACACAACTTTGGCGTTGCTTTACGACGTGCTGCCAAGAAAAATTAGTAACATATATTTCAACCCCCTTACAGACAACTTTCAACAAAAACTTCTAAAATTCGTTTACAGGATTGGTTAGATCGTAGCCTTATCGTAAGTTGGTGTACCAGGTTAGCAAACTTTCTCCTATTGTAAGAATTTGCTCGGGAATTTACTTACATTAATTTTTCACGGAGTGAAAGTAGTATTGTTCGTATACCGTTACCACACAAGAGCAGTGTTTTCTTTTTCTCTTCACACAAAGAAAAGGAAGTAATTGAAAACACGGCGTGGTGAAAAGAAAAACTGGAAGGGGGTAAAAAAAACAAAACAAAAAAGAGGTGCTAACACATTCCCTTTGTGGATTGCTTCACTTCTAAAATATTATTCTTCTGCCGAGAACCGAGGGGGGCACACACACACACACATGCACGTGTGTGCAGGCTGGGGCGGGCAGCTTTCCGAATAGCACATTTCACGCGGAAAGACAAGCTTAAGCCACGCGAACAAAGGGACAGCGGCAGGTTTTAGCCGCACGCCGGCTGAAATTTTAATCTGGGGCGGCCAAAGCCGGCGGCCAGCCGTGGTCGAGCGAGAAGACTGCAGCAGTAAGGATGTAATTATTGCACGTAGCAGTGGTGCCAGAGCTCTAATCTACCTCCGGGTCTGGCGCTAGCCCATCCTCTTTCCTCGCGAACCGGTCTGTATCCCGCCTGCGAAGTGCATGCTCGAATAATTACACGGTGCATTTTTTAGCACTCTTGAAATACATTCACGAACCCGCTCTTGCGATTTTGCATATCGCCTCGACCGCTGAATATTAACTACTACTTCACTGCAAGCTGAAGCTAATTCTTTTGCGATAATAATACAGTTTCCAATGTGCCTCACTCTAAATTCCTTGTAATTTGGAACGAATGTCACTGCTGTAATCCTTGGCACGATTTCTGGTTTAATAACCTTACCTAGCTTTTCTGGAGGAAAAAAGTTTTTTTCTGTTATTATCAAATGTTTTTATTGCATTAAAAATATTTATACACTCTAACTATGAGAGAAATGTTGGCGCCCTCCATAAATGGAAGAAGATATCATTCCCAAAATGTGATTGCGGAGTTAATAAGTGGAAAATCCCAAATCGAGCCTACAAGGGAACCTTCAACGACTTCCTTGCAGCAACATGTAATAAATTTGTTATAGTGCATATCTAGATGTGAATTTACAACAATACTTAGGTATGAAGAACGGTCATTGGTACGTTGTATATAGCGACGCTGTGATTACGTATAATGTATTCTGATATACACAAGATGATAAATAAATACATATTTCACTGATATGGTACGAAATATTTTTTTTTTTTTCATCTTTTCACTTATAAATGCTGTGCACAAAAAACAGACATTTTCGGTTAATCATAGTCTTGGACACTCTGCAGATAGCAATATTTTCTTTAAAATATATTTTTTAATTACATAAAATTGCGTTTTTTTGCTGATCAACACAAGGAATAATATTTTATACTTAAAAAAAGCGAATGTTGCAAAGTATAAGTTCATTTTTCTTGTACAGTGAAAATATTATGACAAGGGAACAAGCTTTCAGAAACAAAGATAAACTGTGGGATCGTTGCTAAAATCAAACACTACTCAATGGATTGATTTTGAAGATAATTCATCTACTCCAGCATACCTCGAAGCCCTGGCGAGAGCAATTATACGCATTTGCATGCTAAATTAAATTTGGGTTGGCTCATCCTCCTTTCACGATATCTTTTGCAGAAGAATCATTGTCTGAGCTGAGATGGAACAAATGTTGCAACAGGAATTAAAACTAGGGAAAATAATTACGAGTAAGTGTTTTAGAATGCCTTTTCAAATGAACGTGTCTATGTGTTCACGGTTCTCATGGTATTGTAAAAACAGTCTTTAAAGATTCTGTAGCAACGAGAGCCGCATCCAGATGAACAAAAAAAGTCACTGGTGGTAAACATGTAGGTTATTTATTTGTTTACCAGCGTGCAGTTCAGTCATTGGCCGATTTACAACCAATACGTGTAACGTAAACAGCAGAATTAACATTTCATGGAACAAACAATATAAGGAAAAAAATTATAACTATTCGTGAAAACAACTAAAAAACAAGTACGGATTAGTAATAGAAGTAATGGCATAAAAGTAGTAAATAATTGTTACAAATCTTGGTGCTAGTCTATAATTATAGTCATAAAAATTTTCAATAAAATACACTTCCTCCATTGTAGGCTAATAACTTTGAGCTTTTATAAGTTCGTGTTTAGTGGACCCGTATTTGCCTTTATCCTCTGGACATTCGTGTAAATCTTTCTTGTTAACAGGCATGTTATCCCCCAATAAGTTATCATAGATAAATTACTTTTAGTATAGCGAGCTTTTATGGGCAGGTACTCGTAAGTTTTTTGCGTGGCGGGTAGAGTGTCGGTGGTTAGACATAAGCTGTAAAATTCCATTTGACAGGTACTGAACAACATCCAATATAATTTTAACATGCAAGTACATATTCTTGTATAGACCATTCAAGATAAAGTGAGCACTAAATTGTAACTTTTGAATAATATCATCAACCGTTAATACATATAATTCAACGTTTACAATAGTTTATTTATTTCTTCAATGGTTGGCAACGAACTAACCGAATGCAGTTCCGTGTATTTTCCTCTTAAAACACATTAATACTGAAATAAAATCAATTGAAACTAACTTATTTGAATTTAATATAATGAATGACTTTTTAAAATTAATATATACAGGTTCATACTGATTGAAATATTTATCTTACAAGCGCAAACATTGTGTGACTTGTCCAGAGAGGTTCTACGTTGCCCGTTGTTATCCGTTACGCGTGGAAAGATACGAATTGTCTGAAAATAGAAATTTAGCAGGCTATTTTTGAGTGTTTATTTTATCCTGAGCCAGTTATACTTGCCAGGTATCTGGGATAAGCAGTGCACAGATAAATATAGGAGAGCTGTCAGATTAGTTCGTCTGTTAACGTCTATCCGGGCAAAAGATAACTGGAGCACGGTTATTAGAGGTTCGGAACAAAGTGAGTACTCAAACTGCTAGAGTTCTATTTTCAGATAATTCGTATCATTCCGCGCGTAACGGCGAACGACGGGAAATGTATAACATCTCCGGACACTTCACTTGATGTTTGTGCGTGGGAAGTCAGTAGGAATATCTAAAGTTTGATAAAAAAAATTATTACTTTTTGTAAAGTACAGTTATGTATATTTCGATTGCTTTGGTTTCAGTATGGTTTTATTTAAACAGGAGAATACATGGAAACATATTGCGTAATTTCGCTGCCAACCACACATTCAGTAAGGCAACTAGAGTTAATGTTGAATTATACGGAGTAATGGATAGTGATTATTTTCGAAGGTAAAATTTTTAGTGTTCAGTTTATCCCGAACGAAATAAAATTATTTCATTTTGGGTAAATGTAGGCTAACACGGAATCGTACTTCAAATCTCCGAAATAATTTTCTACTTATTTTCACATTTTCTATTAGTGACTTAACTAGGAATAGCAAATTTTCGTTCTCTAGTTCATTTACTTGATGAACCGCAGTGTTAACCATAACTGAAAAAAAAATGTAAGTATTTCATTTTCTGAAGGTTATTTCTTTTTTATTTCGTACTTAGCTATAAACGTCCGTACAGGTTTTTAACCGAAAAGAACCTAATCTTTCTAATCTATAATTTCGTATAAACTTACAAAAATGTGTCCGTAAGAATTATTTACAGAAAACGTTTGCCAAGTCGTGGTAAAATTTTGAGATATAAAGCCTCATTCGCATATTTCAGTTCAACGTAATCGTTAGACGTTAATTATTAAAATCAAACACACATTTATCGGAATTATATAATTTATAATTTGTATTAAGTTGCTCATACGTAGTTATTTTCGGTTCAAATGTTGTTTCCTCGAAGTTTAATATTTTGTTTATATATATATATATATATATATATATATATATAGGGGCCTATATATATCTGAGTGCAGGTTAAAATCCCGAGCAGTACAAACACGATCCTAAGTTTACTGGACCTACCACATATATCACA
The DNA here is from genome assembly GCA_003012365.1 of Medauroidea extradentata. NCBI lineage: Eukaryota > Metazoa > Arthropoda > Insecta > Phasmatodea > Phasmatidae > Medauroidea > Medauroidea extradentata. Next base: position 3,544 of record PNEQ01100720.1, on the reverse strand, counting down.
TAATAACTTAGGCGTGGAACGCAAGAGGGGACTTTCTCCGAACAGTGTTGCACACATTATGCACACAAATAGTCGTGTGTCCATTTTCGTCTCCAATTTGACCCAGGATTCACGTAATGTGCGTATTATGAGTTTGTTTGGGGACAACCCGTGCATATGTGTGAGTGTGCATATATATATATATATATATATATATATATATATATATATATGTATATATATATGAATAAGTAAAATTAGAGAATACCGTTTAATTTTTTCATCTCGATGTGAAGTAAAGAAAAAAATTGTTAGGTGGTTTATGTACAAATTAATGTTATATATACATATATATGTATATATAAATATATATATATATGTATGTGTGTATATACGTATGTATATCAATATATATGTAAATATATATATATATATATATGTTGAGACACATATACAACATAAATTAAAATGATTACTTTTAGTCACCGGACGGTGATATTTTTGTACAGCTTAATTATAGAAGTGTTCACAGTTAAGGGGCGAGGCCGCGAATGGCTCGCGTGCGGCACGGCTGTTAAGGTCGTGTGTATCCACGGGTGTGATCTGGCGCGCCGCAGGTGTCGCCCCTACTGGTCGCGTATCTGCCCGCGAGGATCGCACTCTGGCTTCGTCACCCCCCTCCATCAACCCTGAAACAACCTCCCCACGCCCCGGCAATTAACCGCGCTGACTTCCGCCCACACCCTCCGGCCGCGAGGGTTTACCTGGCCGTCACTTTGGTCAGTCGATCATCTTTCTTCGCCCTTCCTATGGGTTCATATTACGCGGTTTTCGCATATAACGTTAACTCTGAGTAAGGTTAATTCTACCACAGGTTAGAAAGAAAATACGATTTCTTATGGGAGAGCTTGGCACAGGGAAAATTTCTGCCACTTGTTTCGCTTCAATCGCTAATACCAGATAAATACGAAACAAATGTAAATTGAAATTTAAAGAAACTTGGAAATTATAGAAATCATTTAATTTAAAAATAAATCGATTTCGCGTTGTAAGTGATCCACTTTAGGTAACCTAAAATTCAGGAAAGCTTCGTGATTGGTCAGTTTAGTGCCTTACCGATACGATCGCTCAAGCGACAGAAGTTTTCCCTGCAATAAACTGTTAACATTGATCTTCTTAACTTGTTTTTGAAGTAACCTTACTCTGAGGAAGAGTCAAGCTGGTGGGAGATGCTAGTCATACAGGTCTTATTTTACTTTACGTGAATTTTTACTTCAACTTTCTTAAATAATCTTTACCTTATTATAGGTCATTCGGGATAAAATGTACATTAAAAAGTTAACCTTCGAAAAATATCACTAGCCATTACTGCATATTAATTCAACATTAACTATAAATGCCTTACTGCTTGTATGGTTGGCAACGAAACTACGCAAAAGTTCCGTGTGTTTTCTTATTTAAATATGACAATACAGACACAAAATCAACCGAAATAGACTTAATTGTATTTAATGTAATTAATAAACACTTTTTTTTACTAAACTACATCGATTCATATGACTGCACGATTTATCTTACACGCACAAACATTAAGTGACATGTCCAGAGAGGTTAGGCATGTCCCGTAGTTTGTCGTTACGCGCGGAAAGATACGAATTGGCTGAAAATAGAACTTCAGCAGGGCTTTTTTGAGTGCTGACTTTATCCCGAACAGCTTATACTAACTTACGCAGATGTCTAACGAAAAAAAAAAAAAAAAAAATAGACTGTCGTAATATTTTGTTGCACGTTTATTGTAACGTAATGGCCTTAAAATTCCTTACGCGTTGTATCTCCCCGCGAGTTAAAAATGCGGGTAGGCGTCTTAAAACCGTTAACTGAGTGAGGTGGCGCAACTGTAACCTGTTAGAATCGCATTCGTGAGGACATGGGTTCGATCCCCGGCTCCAGCTATCCTGATTTCGATTTTCCATGGTTTCCCGAAATCGCTCCAGCTGAATGCTGACATGGTTTCTTGAGAAAGACCATGGCCGACTCCTCTGCCAGCTCCTGTCATTGCGTCACGTTGTGTCGCCGTCTATAATGACCTCGTGTCAACGAGACGTGAAGCCCGCTTACCTTAAAGCTGACACAAGCACATTTGTTGAAAATTCTTTGACTGTGTAGCCTATTTTGAAAGCGAAAAATTATGTATTATTTCAAATTTTTTAAAAATATTTTATGCCAATTATCATCTTAGAAGTTAGGGTCTCATTCCACATGTTGAATTTTTCACTTATAAACCGGAACAATATATTATTTAAGCTCATTAATTAAATATTAGATCTATTCCAGCGCATAAAAATTATTAGTAACTAATTTTCACATACGCATTCTCTTACTGCCTTGAAAAAGCGAAAGAGTGTGTGTGCGTGTGCGTATACATACAGTTTAGAAACAATGTAATACTAATTGAGTCATAAAACAATACTGACCAGATACAATGAATGCATGAGTCTTTAGTATTATAATACATTTTATTAGAGCACGATAGTGAAACATTTTAATACGCGTTTCTAAGCAATCCGATAACGTAAAAACCCAGTAATTCCAACTCGACTTGTGGTAGCCTACTAAAATTAAAATCCTTTAAAATAAGATAATTTGGAAAAAAAATTGAATAAATTGCTACATAGTAAAAACCATTTCCAAAATATATGTGACTGTTTAACGATGTCTGATGCCGTGTACAATTTTAAAGATATAATATTAGTACAATAGCTTAGATAGGAACACGTAGCTTATCCTTTTGGCCGTGTCTGCTCAAACAATCGCGCTGTGCGTGCTTCGGCCGATAGACTGTACACGAAAAATGACTTACAACACGCGAGTAATATCTTATAAGCAACAGCATCCAAAGAACGAAACACATGTTTGTAAACCCTGTTCAGGTCCTCGAGTTACATTCGAGTTCATGTTCTCGAGGGACAAAATGGAAAATATTAGTGTTTTTGGGGATATTTTTGTTACAAGCTAAATAAGTGCATTGGACAAACGCCATTGAAGCCAATGGCGTGTCACAGAAAACCAGAGAATACACTCAAACAGGCAAGTAAACAAACAAAAGGACTTCGTTTGTAACTGACAAACATAAGTAAACACACACAATTCCACAAGGAATTCAGTCAGAGATTTACAACAAAATATCACAAACAAGCGCCCAAGCACAAGAAAAAAAACAAGGAAAAACTAAATAAATAACTCAGATGAATCCACAAAAGAAATTTCGTCAGTGAGTACGAACAGCTGCGTCATTTCAGGTTTTTCTTTGGAAGGGGGGGGGGGGGAGGAAAGGCAAGATTTTTTCAGTGACAGTGACCTTGTTGCACCATTTTTAGCCTACTTTCCTCTAGGAAAGATAGGCTTATGAGATCGTGCGTCTGTCTGTCTGTCTGTATGTCTGTAAGTCTGTATGGATGTATGTATGTCTGTATGTCCCCCCCTAATAACTTTTTATACAGCTCACGGTAAATAATGAAACAATTACAGAATATTATGCCATGACTGGTGAATACGACGCAATTTT
>PNEQ01100719.1:15849-57348 GCA_003012365.1 Medauroidea extradentata | reverse complement strand
ATGTTAGGCTCCTTGGCGAGGTCGCAACATCGCCAACGAGCCAAACATCCCCCCCTTTACAGCTTAAGTATTTGACAATTCCCCAGTTGTGACAGTTGTTGGTGACTCTTACAAGTGCAATGACTCTAACGGACAAACACAAATTTTACACCCAGCCAGACCTGGGAATCGAACCCAGAACCCCTCGTATCCAAGTCGGCCGCTCAACCAACTGAGCTACGGAGGGTCAGCACCACTAGACCAGCAGAACTGTTGAGCAACGGTTGGGTTATGATGATATATCAGGGAAAGTTAGCAAAATTGGGTGTGTGTTTATTAAACCGATAGAAAATTAATGGGTTGCGTTTGTTACATTGTTTTTTATTAATAACCACATTTTAACGAAATTATATATTGAATGAAGCAAAAACATAACTAACCAAAACGAATAAGTTGCCAGCATGTCCGACATCTTGATCACGTTATACAAACAACTGTTTGTTTAACACAACAATGATATTACATCTTTCACGCAAACAAATGTTAAGTACGTATACGGCGAAACAAGTATATATTTGGTAGAACCGAATGACATGTTTGATCACAAATGTTTGCGCTAACCAAACTACATTTGTTTGAGAGAAACAACAACGAATGTTCCAAGTGAAAATTCAGTTTATTGCCACAAATATAGACTGCGACAACTAACTGCGACTTGGTTATGCCAACAAAATATTGTTTAACTGAAACAAATATGTTCAACCATATTACCTGGTTACAGTAAAAAAATTTGTATGTTTTTCGTAAACAAGGCGTTTTTAAGTGAAACATCGCATGTTTAAGTAAAACACATATTCCTCAAACAAATATATTTTGTTATGTGAACAATTTCTTTCTCTCAATGTGAGATTAATTCTTTACTACCGTACCAACTGTTATAGAGGTCAGGTGCCTGCAATGTAAATACCGGCCTCGCTTTACCTATTGCTTTAAGCATCGTTCCTTAAGTCAGTTAAACAAATTAATTTTGTTCTGCTAGTTTGTGACGCGACTAGAATACATCTGACGAAAAAGTCGCGCGTGTCACAGACTTTAACACCAAACCGTATTTTCATAACATATTAATATTTCTCATGTGTGGGTTTCCGATTTCGTACAGCATATACACGGCTGAAATAAGAGAACAAAATTGGAAGTACGCTCGCGTTGAATTAGTCCTTGGTTCGGAGCTCGAAAACTATATAAGTTAATTACTTTTTATCACATATTATAGTCGCTTTTAAAAGTATATGAATCAGGAATTTGCAAAAATGACCAAGTCCAAGTGAGTTGAATGCTGGGAAACAGCAAAAAAACTTATAATAGCGGATCTGGGAGTGAAACAGGTCATCAATAATAGATATATTGAAATTATAGCGTGTGTGTGGAATAATATAAAACATAATTGACATATACACACTTTTATAATTAATTTTTTAGAAACTAAAAATATTATTGGAATTAAGAACTTTTAATAAATAAGTAGCTTTTTTTCTGACGATGGCACATAAAATATAACGCCTTAAGTGTATATTAGTGCAATGTTGGTATATTCTAGAAATAAACTAATAATGTGATATATAGAAACATATTTTGAAAACACAACAACGCCCAGTAACTTTTACCCATAAAGCAGTGTTATGTATCACACTATCAGAGAAAGCATGATCTAGGTAACTGGAAGGTTAGTATAATCCTAGTGAAAAAACTATTTAGCTTTTTTACTTAATGCTTTAAGTACGTAGTAGCAAAATTATTATATTGCTCATCACTACCCGCACCTGTTTGTGGTAAATATTAGAGGTAGATTCCTACAGTATATGTAGTAATTTTTTTGTAATGATTTTTCAATGTTTATAAATAGCTTGTTTTGAAATACTAAGGAAGGGCACACAGCATCTAGTACTGAATATATGTATTTAAAAGTAGCCTATGCAGCCTCCTTTTTTCAGTGTATAGGTCTTAGGCCCTAATTTTGTAGTAATTTAACCTGGAATTAAGATTAAAATAAAATAAATTTGCCGCATTAAACTTTTCACTATCGGATTTCAACATTTACAGTAGATGGTATATCCGTTATAAAGTTCACAGAGATAGATTACGGGCTTACGCAGCAGCAAATAATGCCATAACGTAACGATATTGTTTTATTCACAATACGTAATTCTAAAAAATGTCGTTATTTTGACAGTTTTTAATATATCTGTTTACAGGAGTTCTGTCTTTCGTTCATTGTGGGGTCATTAAAGGGGAAACGCAACACAACTTTACACGCGTGATAGGGTCTAAGGAAAGTAATGACTATGGCCATTGTTTAAGGAAATATCTAAGAATTTGCCTGGAAAAATATCTAAGTTATGTTAGGATGGTTGGACTGAGGATCGAATTTGGGTCCTTCCGTATGTGAGGCTAACGTGTTACCATTGTTACACTTCGCTCTATTATTGTGTTACGTAGTTAATTTCTTGAGATGTTAAACAGAGCTAATTTACATTTCATGAAATAAATTAACATCATGTAATTAAAATAATGAATTAATTTTTATTTCAAGTCAGGAATAAGTAGATATATTAAAATTCACATTATTTATGACGACAGATTTTTCCAAGTTGTACAGCAGTTTTGTTTCTTTGTGTGTCTTGAAGGTAACTAAAAATAATTGTGAAATTGTACAAACAAACCTATTTTCTCAGAAAAATACATTATAGTTTCTGACTGTTATATACTCTGCACTGAGGCACATAAAAAGCGTAAATAGCACCATTTGTCATCCTGAAAAACGGTCAAAACTACTAACTGCATCGTCTTTTAGGCGCAGTTTGTATATTGAAGTCATCAACTCCAAGAGAAAATACAGTGATATTTCTACTGTACAACGGGTTTAAAAGATCTAAGACCACAAAATACGGATTGGAGAACGAATCTATAGTTCTTCAACAACTAGCAATGTCATTAAATAAATCTATTACAGCTTGAGGGTTGTTTGTTGATAAATATATACCTTGGTTAGTAGCTACACCCGATGGCTTAAGCCTTAATAGAAAGTGACTCTATTGTATAAATCAATTGCCCTTTCTCTGCAGCACAAATCAAGTTATGTTACCTTGAGTTTTGCGAAATGCACCTGAAAAAGGAGGATCTATATAAGTATAAAGTCCAAGGATAGCTACATTACCCAGAGAAAAGAGTGTTACTTTGTAGTTTGGACTGCCTTAGGCATACTTGTACAAAAAATGGAGCGTGACGTGGAATTTTGGGAACAAAAATGGTGCAAAAGCTAAACAACATTTACATGGATTTCATGTTGCCTGAACTTATTGACCCAAGATATCCTTAAGAACTGCCACTGCGTCATATCAACCGCTGTTGAAGAGGACTACAAAAGTTCTTTCGAATCTGTACTGTAATATTTTGTGTAGGTCTATGTATAATGCTATGAAATAACTCCTGTATTGTTATCTAGCAGTTTGTGAAGCTTTCTTCAATGGAATTTTACAGTTCCCATTCATCTCCGAGCGAAACATGTGTGAAAACTTTATCAGAATTTAATTATCACATTTTGGAATTTCCCAGGCTTTGTGCCAAGCGTTCGATAAATTGAAAAGTGATTTTTTACCTTTCATCAATTCCTTTTTATACAAAGTTGATATTGTATCTGTTTTCCATTTTAAAAATTTGTTACGATGAAATTGCGCAGTGATAGTAATTTTTTAATTTTTGTTTGGCTTCGAAGCGCGGTTAACACTATTGGTAATATAATATAATAATATAATATAACGTCTTTATTAATAATGAGGCGAAGTTAAGGCATTTTACTTAACCACTTAAATTACATACAGTTTTGAATATTATAAAACATTAAGTGCTTACAACTAATAACAAGTAGAATTTTTGTTTAACAATTTTTGAAATTTAAATGAAATTAGAGGTTTTACCATGTGAACTTAAAAATTAGCTAAACCCTAATAACAAAAACAAAAAACACTGAAAAAAATACATCACAGATAAATACTCATTCACTCGAATAGGGCTACAAAGATTCCAGCTATTCATAATTAATGGATCACTCTAACACGTTAATTAATAATTACATCATGAAGTTTTAAGTGCAAGTAACAATTTTTTACACTGGATTCAAAACATTTTGATTCTATATACAAAGGATGAGATAAAATAAAATTTTAGACACTGTAGCTATTTTGTAGGTTAAAAGGTTTTCACATATCCACGAAAATTTATCTAATTTAATTAAGATCACATTTTCCTATTTAATGTATCACATTCATCCCTGTAAAAATACATATGCACACATACAATTTCAAATCAATCAACATTCACACGCAAAACGCCTATAGAGCCCAAAACACATTCACTTATACACAAAAAATTAGAGATATTCATAAAAACCAGATAATATTTATACAAGTCAATGTACCACATTCACAGCCATATATATATATATATATATATATATATATATATATATATATATATATATATATATATATACACATACACATATATACACACATACATACACATACACATACACATATATATATACATAAACATACACATATACATATACACACATTATATCGGCACACATACAGTTTCAGTGTCATCAACATTCACACGTTCATACATCTAAAGAGCCCTTATTAAGCAAATTCACCTACTAATTATTGAATTATTTCAAAGTTGCAAGCATAGAAAACATGTTTACCGGTACTTTTTTTAGTTTCTGTTATATACTCGTGTAACTACTGAAATAGCACTACACAATACGGATGATAGTAAAGGGAAAAATTATTTAAGATTTACGTATTCTGTTACTATGGATTTAAATTGTTTATTAGTTAAAGCATCTCTAGCCGACTGAGGGAGATCATTCCAAATTCTCGTGGCTATTACAGTAAAAGACGTCCCGTAAAAGGATTTGTGCTGAGGAAAAGACCATTTATTTTGTATTTGTGCCCTTGTATTTTGATTGTGAGAGTTTGTGTACAGGAAAGCGAATCTTTTTGAAAGATACTCCGGGCACCGTGTTCTCAATACTTTTTTAAGAAGTGTCGCAACATGTACTGAACGACGTTTCTTTAAATCAAGCCATTTAAGTTTATTCCGGAATTTAGATACGTGGTCTTTATGTTTCAGATTAAAAATTAGTCGGATTGAAGAATTTTGAACTCTTTGTAATTTGGTATTTAATTCTTCAGATAAATCATTGTAAAATACATCCGCGTAATAAATTATAAGAGTAATATGTATTTCGGCTAAAAGTTTCAACGTTTTCTGTGGTATTAATTTTTTAACTTTTTTTAACTTGTGGAATATTGCAAACGTTTTTTACATACAAGCTAAAGGCGTAATTAATACCAAAAGATATTTTAAAAAATTTAACAAGGAAAACCCTATCATATCTAATAAAATAATATGTATTTATGTCTTTTAAGCAATTGCTTCAACTGGGAAAGTACTATATTTTTTCTCATAATGTTAAATTTACTCATTCAGTCGAGTTGTCAACTATGCAATGTCCGCTTTACTTTGCATTTATATAGCCATATAATACTTTTAACAAATTTAAAATATTGACTATCTTTCATAGTGTACCACTAAGTCACAAATGTGTCTCGGTAACTGTAATGTTTGCACATAACTTAACTTAAACCTAAGTGTGACATTCTGCAGTGTTTCTAGAACACAAAGCTAGTAACAGATTCTCTATTTGTGTATCGTGTGACGAACAGGATGATTTCCCGTATTGTAATGCGAAATTGTCGCCGGTTATATGGTCCACCATTAAAATGTCGCTGATTAGTGCTGCACTCTACCAGGAGTGAAGTAACTATCACATCCCGGGCAGATAAGTCACTCGTGCGTGCAGGAAGTGAACTATCGATATCACCCCTCCCTCCCTTTGCGCAAATATTGGATACTTAGGGCCGTTAAATATGAAAATAAAAAAATCTAAATGAAAAATTATATTTTCAAGGCAATGCATTTGTACATTCATGGGCTTTGTTTAGACAAACATTGCTTCAATTACACATTATCTTGCTGGAGTAATAATGACAAAGTTTTCATTGAATACTACAATATCTAGTAACACTTATTAAATATGTTTTACTTCCCAGGAATATACGTCCTTGTTTTTTAACATTCAGTTGATGATCGTATGCAGGAATAAAAAAAATTTCACTTTCTTGCTACAAATGAACTGTATATTACATTTGGTCGTAACTAATTTTGTACGAGTATCTTACATGTAATGTATATACAGAATTTATATTTGTAGCAATCTCCCCGGGAAAATTTTGGATTCGTAGGTGCAAAATGGTGCTATTTCAGGAGTTTCCAAGCCAAAAATTTGAATATACTGCTTTCAAAAATTTTTTATATTTTTTATGATAAATTATGCTTGCAAAGGGAAATTCTTTGTGATGATGTAAAAAATTTGAATTTGAAGGTGCAAAATGGAGCTATTTCAGGAGTTTCCAAGCCAAAAATTTGAATATACTGATTTTAAAAAAAATTTATATTTTTTACGATAAATTATGCTTGTAAAAGGAAATTCTTTGTGATGATGTAAAAAATTTGAATTTTGTAAGTGCAAAATGGTGCTATTTCAGGAGTTTCCAAGCAAAAAATTTGAATATACTGCTTTAAAAAATTGTTATATTTTTTACGATAAATTATGCTTGTAAAGGGAAATTATTTGTACTGATGTAAAAAAATTTAGAATTGTAGCTGCAAAAGGCGCTATTTCAGGAGTTTCCAAGACAAAAATTTGAATATACTACTTTCAAAAAATTGTTTTTTTTTATGATAAATTATGCTTGTAAAGGGAAAACTTTGTGCTGATATAAAACAATTCTGACGTGCCATGTGGTCACCACCCCAATTAATAAGAAGTAATAGCCATCAATTATAAGCAATTATAATAAATTACAGATATAGTTATAAACATGTCATGCGACGATTCATTCTTTACGTCATCGGGTCAGGATGCATGTACAGAATGTTATTTAGGAAAAACAGAAATGTATATAATTTGTTTTTGTGAAAATAGCAGGTGCAAGCGTTTGGGCCTTCTCGCCCTGACTAACGCTCATGTAACCCCCTAATCTACCGGGCGGGAGGGGAGGAAAGCCAGCCTATTGTGTTTAATATACAAATCTTAAATAGATACAATAACTCGAATTAGAGGAATTTTAAGAATAAATAAACACGTAGGGTATTTGTCATAGTGCAGCTAAATGAAATTAAATAATTATGTAATAAATACGGTAGTAGCAGGAAGTTAAGTGTCCTCGAGGGGGGGGGGGTATCTTTCGAAAGCTGTCTCCTGATTGGCCCAATTGAATAAACGTCTGCAGGGCAAGCAACAGGGAAGTTGGCGCCAAACAGGAGCATGGCTAGATTGTTGACAGATTTTTGGATAGACGTTTTCGAGCCGCGGAAGACGGCGTTGAGACGCAGATAACGACGGGCGGGTAACCCAGGGAGTCAGATCAGGCGCCGGACGCCTTTCCAGAGACGGTGTTGAATGAAGAGATCGACGGGTCGGAGTACACCTGCGGGTGTTTTCAATTTATGCGTCGGGACGCCTGCGAGTTGCGGTATTCGGACCAGTTATTTTAAAAGTATTGCAAAGCGTCACAAGTTAGGGCGGCAGACCGCTGACGATGCCATGGTAACCTTCGACGTAATTTAGCTACGTATTGCTCAGACTAGCGGGCGTATAATCATAAGTGCCAAACCGACAAACCTTGCACAGTAACGATCATGCCACGGGAGGACAGTGAGAGCTTGCTACCTGGTTTAAACTGAACCTGTCGGCTTCCTATTACTCCACACACTTAACACCACAAAACCTTAGGTCGTCACAAATTAAGAACAATTTTAATATTCTGCTTAGACGAATCTTTTTTTGGTTGAGTTAGTTCTTGAGTAACGTGCGACCTGGTAAATTTTGCAGTAAATTTGGTTCTGCTGGTCGCCGTATTTTCTCGGGGATCTTCCAGTTACTTCGTCCCTTCATTCCGGTGCTGCGGCATACTCATATTATGTCACCCATCACAAGCACAAGCCCAAAATACCTAGCTGTTAAGTGCTAATCAAAATCTCTTTACTTATTCAAAAGCCTCATGTCACGGGAACATACACCCAATAAAACCAACAGCTTTATTAAATCTAAAAAATTTATACTGAAATTAGATGTCACGAGCCAATGGTTATTCACTAAAATTTATGGACACAAGAATAAAAAAAAATTGTGTTGTATTTTTAAAACATTCCTGAAAGTCTAGTAAAAATCCTTTACTTTATTAGATTTCTTTAAATACAACAATTTGATGTTTTGTGTTTTTATAACTGTAAACTGCAGCCCGCGACCTTAATTAAAACTCAGTGTTAATTATTTAACTACCATTATTCATTAAGGTTTCGCTGAAATATGTTCCCGTAACGTCGAAATTTTGACTTCGACATGTAGTATTGGGAAAACTATGCACGATAAAATATTGTTTTCCAGATGATAATACATAACGCTATTTCGTAAAAAATTAAATTTTGGAATTTTTCACACTATAACGACCTTAAACTGCTTTCACGGTATAAAGAAACGTAATAAAAACGAACCTGTGTCGCAGTGTCAGCATCGCCGTCTCCTGTTGCTTCACGTTTACGCAGTTTACTAAAAATATGTAAACAGGTTATTTTCTCTATCTTCCTAGTTAGTATTCAACATTAAAACATAACGTAAAACACTTCATAACAAATATAGTTGAAACCATCACTCATTCACAGCACACTAGTGTATGTGAAGACAGGTGTCGTAGTTCGTAATCCGCCCCCCTTTTTTTCTCACTTCTTTACAACTCCCGACTGTGGGCCGTTATTTATGACAGGGCCTTGATCTGACCAGTCTTTCTTCAACCTGACACACTCGCCCTCCTGCTGAGAAAGGGTCGCAAGGGACTTCACACAAGAGAAAAAACAGGAACTATATCCTCCCACTTTTCGAGCAAGAACGAATCTAGCTTACGTAAAAAGAAGCTTGAAAGAAGGGAAAAGTTGTTTAGCAATATTGAATTTTGCAGGTATGATCACATTAAATGTTCATACTATATGAGTGTTAAGGCATTTGTGAGTTTATTTGCGTGGATGAATATTATTAACAAATATTTATTTGTAAAAATGTAATGCTTCTTCTGTATACATTTAAAAATTTATCACGCGAAAAAAAAAACACAACAGGTTCTTAGGGGGGATGCGGTCGCCCTCTCCGCCAGCCCCTTAAATCCGCCATTGAATTACACATTATCTTGCTGGAGTAATAATGACAAAGTTTTCATTGAATACTACAATATCTAGTAACACTTATTAAATATGTTTTACTTCCCAGACGAGTTTGCTACAAATATAAATTCTGTATGTATATTACATGTAAGATACTCGTACAAAATTAGTTACGACCAAATGTAATATACAGTTCATTTATAGCAAGAAAGTAAAACGTTTTTTATTCCTGCATACGATCATCAACTGAATGTTAAAAAACAAGGACGTATATTTTTTCAAAGTTATCACCGTATTTTACACGTTAATTTTTATTTCTTTTAATTGTAACACTTTTGAAGCAAATCTTTTATTCGTACTATAAGTTGATACACAATCGCACAAGTCAACACTTTTTCTGTGGTAAATATTTAATACAGAAATATATGTTTCCCATGAACGCAGCGAAATAAGATATATGGCGTTGCACACAATGCTGTAATATGATATACTGAGTTGAATAGAAAGAAAAACAGAAACTAATTAATTCTTCACAGCCTCTTAATTAGCATTTTAAATGTTAAAAAAATAATTGTTAGTCTTGAAATTAATTACTTCACTTAATAGTATTGTGTGTTTCACTTGAAAATTAAAATATAATCCGAATCATAATATTGGCCCTATGACAAGTTGTATTAAGTTAATTATATTTGAATAGATGTTTCCCAGAGGAATAAGAAATTACTCGGCGGCACAGAACTGGATTATGCTGAATAGTGTTAGAACTGGAGTGTTTTACAAACTAGGTTGGGAATCTTGGCGAGTGAGATGAGCGGAATTGCCTGCATGGTTTGTGCCTCCGTATAACTTCACTTTTGTTCTGAAATAAACACTTATTGTAAGAAGTTGTTCCTCCAGCGAGCAAGAAAACGTCTTGCCGGGCGTTATCAGTATGTTTCAAACACGTCGGGTACACGATTAACGAGCTTCAAATTTTTAAACGGAAAAATTGCATTAAAAAACTTAATGTTTTTAAGGGAAATACTTGAAATCATAACATAATGACAAATAGCAAGGATTACAGTAAATTACAGCAAAATGAGTAAATAAATACTGAACAAAAACATTTAGACAACCAAACATATTTAATTAATAATTTCGGTTGTGAATCGGAATAAACAGTAAACAAACAGCAATTTAATTATTTTAATTACTATAGAGCGTTCCAACCTTAGATTGCAGTACAGGGCTAATGACGCACGCTGTTGCCAGAGCGCAGCCGCTTTGCGAATTTCGGGAGATATTCTAGTTCATAATTTTGCCTACTAGAATATTATATTTCACTCTCTTTTAATTAATATATTGTAACATGTGTAAGATTAAGCTTCAAAATATAAATAATTACATATTCATATTACTTTGTAATAAGAAAGAGTTCACATAGGCCTACTCCGCGGATATAAATTCGTTATATTAATAGTATTAGGCATTTCGTGAAGAAATGATTTCTTTCACATAACTTTCAATCATTACAGTCATTCCCGATAAAACATGAGATTCCACCCATTGAAGTAGCGTATGTCTGAAGACAATGAAATGGTTGGAGCAATGTTGTCTATTACGAAATCATCATGTAGAAGCTGTAAATTCTGAACGTTTTCGTTATTATTAACTTCTCTAAAATTATACATAAAGTGGTGGAATTTTTTAACGAAGAGTATAAACGTTTGGCTGTGATGTCAAGTTACGGTACGGTCCCTCATTTCCGTTATTTTTGTGATACTTATTTTATAAGCCTAAACAAGGACAGATATGAACAATTTTTCTTCCATTATTGTTTTAATTTTGTTATTATGATCATATTGTTCTTTCAAGCCAAAAACCTCGAGTTGAAGCTGATTACATAGTTAACGGAATTTCTTTCAATGGACTTATTATTCGAAATCAGGTTTTTTATCATAAAAATTACGAAGATGCAGTAAAACCCTGTAATTGGGTGAGAGATTTTTTGTGTTTGGTCTAGTTTAGGTCTGTTTTGTTTATTTATTTATTGCATCCTGTTTATCACAATTAACTACACACACAGTATAACAGCTATTAAACCTGTACATGTTTACAGTATAGGCGCATCTGTCTTATAAAAACAAAAATACATTGCACTGTGAAACTTTCTTACACACAATACACTTCACCATGCACATATTAAAATATATAAATGTTACGATATCACAGGTTAATAAATCTTAGAATCACAAATAAACACTTTAGACATTCATAAAATTAATAAATTAATTTACTCTAAAACATGAATTTTTCAGAAGAACTCTGTTAAAACTTAGTTTTAAAATCCTTAGATTTTTTTTTTAATCTGACGATAATTCATTACATAAATTAACATCAATAAAATTAACAACAGCTGTGCCGTGGTATTTTACTCTAAAATCATTTTTGTTCTAATAATGTTAGTTTTAAATCTCAGAGTATTAAAGAAAAATATATCATCATGTATGAAGCATTATAATCCAATAACGTACAAAGAAGACAATGTTAAAATGTATTTTTTTTTGTAAAATGGTCTTTGTAACTGTAGGCCTATCTGATTACATAAAATATCGCGGGAATTTTTAAAGTCTAAAACGTCTTTTAGCATTAGAATATTTCCACCCAGAACATTTTGACATGTCTGAAGAAAGTGTCAAAAAAGTATAATTGGTCATTTGCACGTCCTCTTTAAATTTCTAATAAAGCAAAATCCTTATGTAAATTTTTTGCTTATAATATTTATGTGTTCTATCCAATTGAACATACAGTCTGTGTAAAAACCCATGAAATTTCATATTATTTGTTCTATAAATTTGTTTCTTGTTTATTTTAATATTTAACTGATCCAAGGTACATATTGCCGTATTTATTCTTTAGAATGGAATTTATCAAAAGCAAACTCGAAACAAACCTGTCTACAGACTTACATTTTTTAATGACCCGTAATTTCAGCATGGATTACGTTAGTCGCCTGCCCAGGCTTGATTTTTTATTGTCACTATGTTTAAAATGTTAAGTTTTGCATGTTGATCAGAATCATCTATACGAAAGAAAATTCGCTCACAAAACTGAAAATACTTCAAATTCTATGCTTCGGTTTACATTACTATGGTATAGCCTAGTATATTACACCCAATATTCAATAAATATATTGAAAGTGCATGAACCTACAAATACGTAAAGACAACTCTAATTAGGCCCTATACGGTCAATAGTTCATTGAAACATAAATTAAACTTCTGCGCTGATGCACTTACAACATTTAGACATTACATTAACTAAAGTAACTATGGTGGCTACATCTGAAGAACAAGTTAAGATCACTGTTTACCTTCGTATTAGAGACTCAGAAGTGCCGGAAATATAAGGGCGATTTTGAAGCGCACATCAAATAGCCCTTCACCACACGAAGTAAGCGCTAAACTAGAGGGAAACGTTCCCTCGGATTAATTTTTAACTATGGGACTTTAAGTTACAAAAATAAAATTCTATTGCTTGAAAGTCTGTAGTAAAGCACAATGCACATTACTATCCAAGTTTCACAAATATCCGTTTAGTACATTTTCAAGCAAGGCTGTTTCAAAATGCCGTTTTTAGGTATGTGGAAGGATTAGAACCAGTGTTTTTAATGAGCACAAAGTCTAAACAATGACATTTCTTTTTTGTTCGAAGTGTGTTTTCATTTCGTACATCAGCTAATTCAAAAAGTGTCGAACAGTTTCGTAAAAAAAACGTATTTTTTAAGAACACACAGCAACACTTTTGTTGAAGCGTGCGGTAAGCCGCCGAGAGACGTGAAGAGCTTCGCCCGTTACTAGATTATTCGAAAATTCCTCAACTCGCACGATCGATAGGCCTATATGCTTACAAATAACATTAAAAGTACATTAAACGTAAGAATGTCCACTATGCACTGTAGCATATTTTCTATATGCCAAAAATTGCGTGAATTGGTGTTTTTGCCGTCCTTTTTAGATGAGAAAATCTTAGCGCAGAATCTTTTAAACGGTATAGGAACGTAAAACATAAAATCATAATTTCACCAATAAATGTCTCATAGAGGCTAGTTGTATGCGAGAAGTCTGTATGATATTTCAGTGACTTGCGCTTAGAGGTCAGGGAGAGGCGTGATGTGCGTGTTACGTCGCCCTTGTCGCTTCCGCAACTACTGATCTCGAAGGCAAAAAAGTTCATCAAGAGACCACTTATACACGGTCTTATTAAAAAAACACAATGTTTGCTTTCATGACTTCAGTTTGGCCTAGTTATAAATAAATTACGATACTAGACGTCATTTAGTGATCGTCAGAGAAACTTTACTTACACACATTACAAAACAATCGTTGTACATCGTACAGTAAAATGCATCCCTGTAAGATCTTATTAAACAGTACACAGGGAACTGCAATGTGAATGTAAATAAAACTGGACGTTAGGAGGTGTTCGGTTTACTTTAAACCATTTCACTTTAAATTTTTTAAGACAGGACTCTGTAGCAACAAAAAATACATACGATGTAGGCCTATGTATGTGCAAGTGTGTTATTTCTACAGATTTTGTTTTATGCTATATATTATAATGGCGCAGAATGGCATTGTAAAGAAAATGACATACGATAAGAACTGAATTACGGTAACATTGTTTGAGTGGCATGCTTCAATGTGTAAGATTCCATTAATATCTCGCGTTTCTGACATGAGCAACAATATCGCCAGTGATGAGGGTGTCGCATGCTAACGGTATAGTAGTGCGTCAGGCGTATTAGTTTTTTACGCAAAACCGCTTAAATCAATTCTATTTCTTTTATCTACGAATAAAAAGAACACTTGAAAACAGTGCTTCTATAATTTTAAACATTCAGCTTACTTCTCAGAATCATGGTTTATGGTCTTCTCAGTACGGCTAAAATTGGCTTTTTTTACTGATGTAACTACGAACACACTACCTGAATTCGTCAAGTGCAAAACAAGATGCGTGTGTTGGTTTTTACGTCATACTATCCAAAAATAAAGATCACCGAGTGTCATAGGGAATCGACTACAAAGAAAGCCTTGGACGCCAGTTTGGTGCGCTATGAATAGAAGAATTTTCGTTGAGCGTAGTACTCTGGCTCTTATTGCTCCACTGTTCCACGCGTCAAACGCTGAGATGTGAGACCGGTACACACTCGTATGAACGGCGGCGGTGCGGCGAGTCGTGGTAGGTGTAATACACCACGGTAGTGGAAGGGTGGAAGGGGGACGCAAGGGACTACATATTGATAATACTTGGCAACTCAGCATCGAATAACTCTTCCTTCTATTCCCTTTCTTCCCCTTCTTGCCACCCTTCCGCGCCCATATTTGGAAGTGCTCTCTAGCGCTAAACGGCTGAACTTCTTGAATTTATTTTTCTTGTGTTTGTAAAGACACGCTATATATGACGCTACATGTTAATTCGGTGCCAGTGTGGCGTCCCTCTCCTCACCTTAAGTGAAAGAGTAAACCGGCACTAAGCCGACGAAGGACCCGTGCATTTCTGATGACTGCCGATTGTGCGGCACTGTCTCAGCGGCTAGACATAATTTCCGGAGCCTACCACGTCATTTTACCGCGCGCACCTCTGCGCATGTCCCGAAATTATCGTCCGCATCACGCCTCCGTCAGAAAATATTCCCGTTTACAACTGTACAACTCTGGAATTGCCAGAAAACTGGTGCCCCGTTCAGCTTGACGCTTAAATGTAAGGAAATTTGGCTTTACGTCTCGTCGACAGCGAGGTCTTTAGATATGGTAATACACATCTTGATGCAATGACAGGAGCTGAGAGAGGAGTCAGGCATGGCCTTTGTTAGGGAACTGTCTCAGGATTCACCTGGAATGATATCGGGAAACCATGGAAAATTTAAATCAGGATGGATGGAGCCGGGGATCGAACACAGGTCCTCTCGAAAGCGAGTCCATCGTGTTACCTTTGCGCTACCTCGCTCGGTTTGATGCCTAAAATGTGACTGCAGCGCTTCTGCACAAGCGCTGGTCGTCACTGATTTAATTTGAATGTTCAGATGGACAATGGAAAAATACATTGTGAAATGTAATGAGAGAGGCCAGACGTAGAAAAAAAAATGTATATACTTATTCCATTTACTTTATAACAATCTGTGAGAATAATTCTTATGCTTTTCAAATACTTACCGCGCTTGAAGTCTAACAAAAACCAGCGATAGCAAAAGTAAAAATGTGTGTAGTCCCCATTCTGGTGCATTAGCTCGAATATTTCAGAATCCAAAATTTGTATGAGAGACCTGTAACCCAACAATAAAAACACAATTATTTTCACAAAAAAATTATTTTATGGATGTGTGAACTAGGTGATATTTTACTCTATCTGTACTGTGAGAAAATTGTTTAATTGGTTCAGCTAACGAAATTCTTTGTTAGACAAGTTTTGTCAAGCCAGATACATTATTCTATTTATGATATCAGTAAAAATATATTTTTTGTGCATTTCATAATTTTGTTTCGCCACAAAACTTTTGAGTAGTTCCTATATGTTCTTTGATACTCGTCTTTCTACGTTTACATGTATAAATTAAAAGAAACCTTATTTCTGAGAATAGCTTGACATTAATATTAATTAGCTAAGTTAAAATTATACTAGGCAAGTGCGCTACATATTGAGTAGACATAGCTTGGGTATGGGTTGTTTAATATTAGCTATGTGCGTGCCACATTCTAACAGTTCAGCGAGTTCATGTTGGCGTCATTAATGTATGATATCCAGTTGGTAAAAGACGGTTGGTGTGGCACCAGAACCATCAAAGCAGGATCAGCAGAGGTGATTTAGTTTACAAAAAATCTGCGATGCGAGAACTTTCTCTAATGAGTCATTTGAAACAGATTAGCTGAAAACCACTACACACAACTACAGTCTTTCCTTTCCATCAATAAGGGGTATGGAAAGGTACGATGTCTAGCGAACGACTGAAGTACTCAATAAAATCTTTATAACTTTAATAATAATAATAATAATAATAATAATAATTTCAAATCTTCAATAAAATCTGAACTGCTCATAAAAACTCGATGATATTTTTTTGCATTGTAGATATTTTATAAGCGGTTGATTATTTATATACCACTATATGGCAGTATGTTTTACTTTCGAGAAAAAAAATTAAAAAAACTGTTTTTAGATAAATAAGGGCACAAACCTACAAAAACGGAAAACTGTCAGTTTTGTGGTTTTTGATATGAAAATATATATGCCTCTATAATAACTGAATTTAAAATATACTAATTTTAACTTCTGTAAATCTCTCACGCAGTAATGTTTCTTTTAAGAAAAATTATCAGTAGTTCATCACAATTTACAATACGAATTGAATAATTTTAACAATAGCGATGACGCGGCACAGACGACTTTCAGCAGCGCGTTCAGCCGACTGTTATCAGTCGTTGCGTACGTAACTTGGCATGTGGTGTAAGGGCGGTGGTACACGGGTGACTCGGCAGCGTGACGAAGTACTGTAAATCGCTCGCATAAACTGTACGAGCGACTGAGTCGCGCGACGTAGCAGTGCATTTCGGTCACATGTGCACCAGGGACACGATACTAGGGATTGGACAAAACTGATATACATGAGAAAGAAACAAATCTTTTTTAAATATTTTCATGGTAGCATATACGAACCTTTCTATAACCGTAAGCTTGTATATCCCAATGCCTACAGATTCCTGTGTTTATATACATCATACAAGATGTTAACGAAATTCACCGACAAACTCTGGCAGATGATTCATTGTAAAAAATAAATTAGGAAATATTTAAGACACTTTACATGTACATACTACATATTAAGAGAGTAATTCGCCTTTGTAAATCAAAATTTAAAACATTTATTTCGCCACTAACCAAACTCTGATCGACACAAACTGGTAAGTCTTAGGATATTTATTCATGACAATATGGCCGACAAGCAAACAATAAAAGCAAGTTGATACCTTCATCGTTTACGAAAATTAAAGGGTTGGTACCCTTAAATTGCTGACAACTATTTTAACGCCAGGATAATCTGTCATTTAAAAGTGAATTGTTAGGTAATGTGACCTTAGTAATAAAAAGATCCTCCAGTAGCGACTGTCTAGGACGCACAGTTTTCGCGCAAAATTCACATGAATTTTGGGAGTGGTGATACAGAGCCTAGCACGTAGGCAATGCTGCGTACATGTGTTACTTCGAGTGCAATGTTGCGCCGCATTTAACTTAGTTAATTGTCTAGTTGTTTCGGGTGTGCACACGATTCTTTGTATTCACGTAATTAACATTGCGAGTATGTTTGCAAATTTTTATATTATTCATTTTAATAACCAGTGTGCCATATGTATCTGTCCGTTTTGACGGATGTTTATAAAAGGCCTTTGTAATTGTCTGCCACTTGAGCTTTGTAATTTAGTAGAGCTTACTATCTCGTTATTTTTTAACGTTTGTCAATACTTCACTATACTTGAGTATTTAAACAACTTTCTTGTAACTGTTTGCCATTTGGGCTTTTAAAATGGTTGAGATCGCTAGCTCGTTTTTTTTGCTTGTTCGCCTGCCTTTGTGTACGAGCATTTGAAAGCTTTCAGTAATTTAAATATGTATGGTTGTTAAATTGTGTGAAAATTCATTGTATACAACTTTGCCATTAACAAGCTAATGCTATTCTGCCTTGCACGGCACGTTAATGACTGTTTCCTTCACTATTTCTCAAATGTTCATATTTTTCTACAAAAAATAAATTGTATTAATTGTCTACTCTTGTTATTTGCACTTTCTCATATTAGTGTTCGTGCAAGTTAAACCAACTAGTGATTTCTTGTCGTAGCCAACGACGTACCGTTCTGGCGTGCAGTACTCTCATAACACTTCAGTATATTTGCTGCCGAGGATTTATGTGTGATTTTTGTTAACATGTTATTAGCATCTGAAAGTAAAAATTCGTAGAATTAATACAAATTCAACTACAAGCCAATAATATCGACTTATAATGCACCAACATCGAATATGTTTGTGATAGAACATCAATATTGTTACTCTCCATTAAATGTCTGTGTTTGGATCAAATAAAACAAACTATAACCACTGTTCAGCTGCATGACGCCAGCAACGTGGAGTTCACAATAACTGCCTGAAGATGGCACTGCTAATAAAGATGGCCGCTTGGAGCAACACTGATGCCACAAGGCGCCAAATTCAAATAGCCATAGTCTAACACAGCAAGTTCCAACATTCCGCCCACCAAATAATATTTTTTTTAACGAGCAATGTAGCAGACACATAGCATTTATTGAACAGGGAGACGACACAATTTGACCACTGGTCGCTTTACTCTGTCCTGTGCTGCTGTTTAATGGTGGCTACCCTGCTAACACCATCCTGGCCTGCATGCAGAATTGTCACACGTCCAAGTTGCCACTGGAAGGGTGGCAGGTGTTCTTCCTTGATCAGTACCATGTCACCAACATTCAAGTCGCCTTCACACTTGGTCCACTTGCCTCGTGGTTGCAATGTGGGTGTGCAGGTACTCCTTGTGCCATCTCTGCCAGAAGTGCTGGGACGCACTCTGAACAAGTTGCCAACGGTCCAATCTGTTACGCTGGATCTCAGTTAGGTCTGGGGTTGGAGGGGCTGTCAGTGTCGATCCAACAAATAAATAAGCGGGTGTAAGGGCCTCCATGTCGTTTGGATCCGAGGAGATGCCACAGAGTGGACGTGAATTTAGGACAGCTTCCATTCAGGCAAAGATGGTGGATAACTCTTCAAAGGTAAGGATCTGCTGGCCAAAAACTCTCTTGAGATAATGCCTGCCTCCCACAATCCACCAAAATGTGGTGCAGCAGGAGGATTGAGATGCCATTGAACACCACGTGTGGCAAGATTATCTGCTACCTGCTGCCAGTTAGCCTTAGTCGCCAGGTAACTATGAAGGTACCGTCGTGCCCCAACAAAGTTTGTTCCACAGTCCGAAAAAACAACATTGCAGTGTCCACGCCTAGCCTTAAATCTGAAAAAGGCATTCAAAAAGGCAGTGGTATTCAATGAGAACACCAACTCAAGGTGCACAGCCTTAGTACTGAGGCATATAAACAGGCACAAATATGCCTTGGAAACACGACCATTTCTAAGCATTGACTGTCTGACTTGGAAAGGGCCCCCATAGTCTACACCAACATTCAAGAATGGTCTTGTCTGTCGTACTCTACCTTGTGGAAGACTTCCCATTGATGGCTGCACATTGGTGGCCCTAAACCTGTAACATTTTACACATGAATGGATCCTTGACTTAACCACTGCCTTCCTGGCTAATATCCAGTACTCGCAACGAATTGCAGCATGGATGGCATTGGGACCAGCATGGAGGTATAATGCATGATAATAATCAATTATCAAATCAGTCAAGACACCTTTCTTAGGAAGCAGAATTTGGTGTTTTTTTGTGTATGTTAGATGAGAGTTCTGCAACCGCCCACCGACACGAATGATGCCATCACATTCCAAGAACAGATGGAGCCTTCTGACGCCAGGAGAGCATTCAGCCCTTCCAGCTAAGCACTCTAAATCTGATGATAAACATTCTAACTGAACCTGCTTCACACGCACCTTCTTGGCAGCATCTATCTCTGCGACAGTCAAGGGGCCAGTGCAACGAAGCTCTGCTGATGCCTTCAGATTGAATACAAATCTTAGTATGTGTGCAAGCACTCTTTAAACTCTCGACCATGAGGAGAACCTGGAAATAATCCCAAAAATTCCTTGTTCATGCTGTCCAACTAAAGAGACAACCTTAGCTGGCTTCATTTCATCCTTGCCTTCCTCACTCCTGGTGTCATATTCTTAGGTAGGCCACGAGTTCTCTCCAGTTCTTAACCAAGCTGGTCCAGTCTACCATAGAGGGTGCGTCAGCAGTTCCTTGGGTGAAAGTCCTCTGGAAGCACAGTCAGCAGCATTGTCAGCAGAACGCACATGCCTACACTGGATAGGGACATTGGTATCTTGAATACGAGACACTTGGTTTGCCACAAAGGTCTTGAGACAATGGGGTGGGAATCTGATCCAAGCGAGCACCACAGTGGAGTCACACCAAGCGTTGGCTGAACTGATGTGGATACGACCTTCAAGTGAAATCGTCATTGCCTTAATCAGTTTCATCAGAAGGTGTGCAGCTAGCAATTCAAGTCGAGGAAGTGAGACTGGCTTTAATGGTGCAACACGAGATTTAGCGAGGAGCAGGTGTGTCTGTGTCTCATCTTGACTATCCGTACGCAAATACACGACATCTGCATATCCTTCCACAGATGCATCACTGAATCCATGAAGCTAGTAAACAGAATGTGGTGCTGAAACGAGAGATGGGATTGCAAGGTTGCTGAGAACTGCCAACTGGCCGACAAAACTCTGCCAATCAGCAAGTAAATCCTGAGGGGGAATGTCATCCCATGATATACCAAGCAGCCAGAGTTGCTGGAGGAAAATTTTAGCCTTGTTTACCACTGGTGTAATCCACCCAAGTGGATCATGCAGTCTAGCTATGTCTGATAAGATACTTCGTTTGGTAACTAGTGAGCTTGCGGGTTGAATATGATACGAGAACATATCTGCCTTCCAATCCCATTGTAAGCCAAGTATCTTGATCATGTCATTGTTACCTTCGAAAACAAGAGGACTCTCCCTATGATCTTCAGGCACGGCTTCCAGGACACATTTGCAATTTCTCGACCACATCCTCAGATCAAATCCACCACGCTTCATGAGAAGTATCAGTTCCTGTTGCAACTGAAGGGCTTCTTCGACTGATGATGTTCCTGTCACAATATCGTCTACAAATACATCTTCCATCAAGACCCTTGCTGCTCTTGGATAGCAGGCACCTTCATCGACTGTAAGCTGTTGCAAAACTCTCATAGCCATGAAGGGAGATGCTGAGACTCCATATGTGACAGTACTGAGTTGGTACTCTCGTATTGTTTGATCAACAATCTCCCGCCACAGGATTGACTGATATGGTACATCATCGGGGTGCACAAGGACCTGACGATACAGTTTACATACATCTGTAGTCAATACAATAGGATGAAGTCGAAAGTGAATAATGATGTCTACAATGTTGTTCTGAAGTTTACACCCTTTCATTAAAGCATCATTCATGGATCTTCCTGCAGTGGATACAGCCGAAGCATCACACACTACTCGTAACTTTCTTGTCGAGCTAGCCTCCTTGCACACATAGTGATGTGGAATATAGTACCGAGGTTTCTGTCTCGCCTCCATCTCGAGCAACTGCATGTGCCCTAGTGGTTCATACTCGCTTAAAAACTTGGAGTATTCTCTGTGGACTACTGGTTGGCGATGTAGCCTGCTTTACAGGTGATTCAATCTTTTCACAGCTTGACTGCAGGACTCTCCTAGATATGGTTCCTTTTCCTTAAAGGGAAGTCTCAAAATGTATCGTCCTTCAATAGTACGTGAGCGAGTGTTAAGAAAATGATTCTCACATTCTGTGTCCTCTGGACTAATGTGTCGGACACACTGTAACTCTTCGCTCTCCCAGAACTTGAGAACAACATCAGTCATGGTTGTATCAGTAGGGACCCTTGTTTTTCGCGAAAAGAATTTTGCCCCAGATTGTTTCAGTGTCTTACGTACACACCTGCAGTCCTGCCTCATAGCTATTGGCAGCGTGTCTATGTGAAGAGCCGTATCTCATTTGACTGAGCCAATTACAATAACGTTCCTGCAACACCACACGTCTGTGTTTTGACGGTAGAATACCAAGGCTCGTGATAGTTAAAATATCCAATCACTGACCACGAAGCAGAACTGCAGATGTGTACGTAAGGCACCGAAACAAAGTGAGGCGAAAATCTTTTCGCGAAAAAACTGGGTCCCTATGTATCAGTCGATACGAACATGGAAACAACACCAATTAGTGTGGTAACAGCAGCCTGGGAAACCCTTCCCAATAGAACCCAACCAAATATACAACTGAGAGCATTGGGGCAATCAGATGGTGGTTGGTACCACCCACCATCGAACACACCAGGGTACACATCAGTACCAAGTAGCAGATTAATTCTACCAGAAGTGTCAAATGATGTGTCAGCTAAATCCAGGTGACTATAGGCATCTATAATATGACGAGGAAGTGGGACATTAGGTAATTTGGGAGTGATGTCCTTTAAAACTAATGCATTGGTAGTTACGTGATGTTCTTCACTTATGAATGACTTAATGATGCAGGTAACAGAACCCTTGTTGGCTACGAGAACTGACTGAGCTACAACAGGAACATGAACCCTTTGGCATTTCGACCCCAACATTCGAAGACATTCTTGAAGGAAGGAACTCTGAGATCCTGAATCAAATAACACTTGAACCCTTTGCAATGTGCCACTTACTTGCATCTTGCACCTTTACAATTGCTGTACCCAAAAAAACCATGGTGGAAATATCAGTGGAGGAAGTCAGGGAGACTTGTGTTCCAGTACTACCATCTTGACCTTGTGAATTAGGTTGCCCTACAGTAGCCTCATGCTGAGCAGACTCGCTTCCTTCAGGCCTTACTTGGTTAGTGGGAGAAGCGGTGTGAACAAGTGAATGATGTCGCTTGCTACAGTGAAAACCATTCCTTTTTGACTTGCAGTCCTTAACTCTATGGTTCTGCAAGCAATTGAAGCACATCATACTTTGTCTAACCAACTCTATTCTATCATCAATACATTGACCAGTAAATACGTGACACTTGTGTATTCTGTGTGTATCGTTGCAAACAATGCAAAGTTCAGTTTCAGCAGTTGATAAGAAAGAGGTCTTAACAGTTGGGACTTGAGGCAGTGATTTCCGGGGACCTGTGCGTATAATTGAGGAAGGTGAAATATAACAGGCCATCATCAATGCCTTAAAGTGCGATTCCAAGAATTCAAGCAGTTGGTCAAATTTGGTCATTTGAGTGTTCTGTGTTCGCTAGTTCAAGCTGGGCCCCCGTGTCTGGATCGATCTTTGGTAACATGAGATTCAGCAAGACAAAGCACCATTCAGTTTCAGGAAGTTTGAGAATCCTCAAAGCACCCAAGTTCTCCCTTAAGGTATCTACCATGTTCCTCAATTTGTCAGGAGAAACAATTGACAACTGAGGGAGCTGCATTATGTTTTCCCAGTGCATGACTGCAATTGCTCTGACATTATGGTACCTGGTTGTTAGAGTCTGCCATGCCAACACATAGTTTTCCTCTGAAAGTGGAAGTGTCTTAATTAGATTAAAGGGTTCGCCTAATAGTGATGTTAGAAGGTACTGGTGTTTTTCCACAGCAGTCAGTGCGGTGTTGTTATGTACCACTGAAGAAAACAAGTCAAAAAATACAGGCCAGTCAGTCAGCAGACCTTGAAATTTGGCAACTGTAACTTCGGCATTCTTACACTCACTGTCCTGGGGAGCTGGGTGTGTTGTGCATTATGTGTATCGGTCACAGACAGCTTGGTGAAGACTTCGTGCACTCTATAGTAAGCTTCATCAAACTCCTCAAGCTCCCACTCGCTTGCTTCAGATTCTGCAAAGGATTTTTTTTTGACGACTGAACAGCAAGTTGCAAATGTATAGTATCAAATTCCGTTTTTAACTTTTGCAAGTCGGAACATGTTGCCTTGAACAATCCCACGCGACTCGGAATTTTATCGACTTCGTCGGCAAGAGTCTCAAGCCTGGTCATGTGCAACTTCACAGTCGCAAACGAGTTTTCATTTGATGTTGCACCATGTTGACAGTTGCAACCGTAATACGAAGCGTGTCCGCCGACGATACGTTACAAACAAAGGTTATTGACAGTCCGTACACCTTACACTGTCATTCAGTGCACACGTTATCGCACACTTAAGTGCCAGCACTAAGTTGTTTTGCAATGAAGTAGTGTCCTCGTAGAAGTCATTTGAAAACACCGTACGCCATATTGTAACACTGTAGGGTACAATAGCCGTGCGTGAATGTGTACACAATGAACGAATAACTTGCGTATACTATGTAACCTTCCCGATACCGACTACTTCACTGTATTATATGGCTCGAATTACGCAGATCCGGCCCGGAGGACCAAATGTTTGGATAAAATAACACAAACTATAACCACTGTTCAGCTGCATGACGCCAGCAACACGGAGTACACGATAACTGCCTGAAGATGGCACTGCTAATAAATATGGCCGCTCGGAGCAACACTGATGCTGCAAGGCACCAAATTCAAATAGCCATAGTCTAACACAGTAAGTTCCAACAGTCTCACTGCTTATGAACATTAAATATTATCCACGGTTATTCTATATTAAAGCCGGTTAAGAATGTGTTAACCGAAATTACATTTTGCGACTTGTGTTCTTTTTGTCCATAGCCTTCGCCTTCTGTTGTTTGCGTAATACCACGTCCTCAATTATCGCCTCTGCGAAGCCCTGTCTGCTGAACATACCCGAAGAGGGACTTTGACATATTTCCACCTTCACGAGTTGGCCCATTTATTGTGTCCACGACTGTACATAATTATAATTCCAATAAATAAAATTGCATCTTCCTCCGCACCGAATGATTCATGCATTAAAATAAAATTATGAAGATTTTTCGCATTATGTTACATAATTAAGTAGCAGTACAAAGAATATCAGGTTTCATTATGATTTCATTTATTTGACTACCCATCGTAAAAATGTATTAACTTGGATAGTTAGCTAACTAAAATATGTTTTCATTTGTACTGAATTTTTCTGCTAATCGAATGTCAATCAGATTCCTTTGAAAATGATCGTAATTAACAAGTGTATCATAATTTTGTAATTTAATATTTACTTCTTCTAGTTTTGAGTTAACTGACTGACTAAAATTTTGTATATTTATCATCTATTTATTTTGTAATATAATCTTTAGTGTGTGTTATTTTCATACTGATAAGTGTATGACAATAAGTAATTGATTTATTTTGTGTTTTATTAGCTATTTATGTAGCAATTAATATTTTAGTTTCTACTAATTTTTCAATTAATTCTTTATCTAAAAATTGATTACTAACAGCAGCATCACTTACATCAATTGGGTCAGCAATATTTACAAGTCTAAGACAGAGAATAGAAATATAATTAGTTGTGAAATCAAAGCATTTGCTTAGTCGACATTTTAAATCCGAAATACCCGCGGTAACATCAGTTTTAAAAGCAAAAATATGACAGTTTCATTCTAAATCTTAAACAAAAGTATCATGATTTGATTCTAAATCTTTAACAGTTTCATCACATTTTGAGTTTATAGTTAAAATGAATGCATTAATATCTATAATAAAAGTATAATATTTAAATTCTAAAGTTTTAAAATTATCACACTTTGAGTTTCAAATGTTGTCTAGAAAATTTATTTAAATTTCACGTTTTGTGACTTTTGAAATAACTAATTGGTTCGAATTATTTATTACATATTTATTACATCTTTAAAATTCTTTTACTGGTTGATGTAAATAATTTTATTTTCAGAAATTCTTACTGATTGGACTAAATTTTGTATTTTATAAATTATTTCTGTATCAAATTCTACTTTATAATCTTTGTAATTTATAAGTTGCTTCCTCATTAATACTACCCGTACATTCAATCCAAGGTTTCACTTACACATTTCCAAACATATCAAGTATTTATTAACAAAGAAATTATTTTTGATAATTTAAAATTATTAAATAGATGGTCTAGTGATATCACACATAAATGACCACAAATAACATCATCGAAATGTTGTAACATATCATCACTATAAAATATATAACTGTGTTAGCCTTCGATATATTCAACTAATTTAGGTGGTTGATTGACTCCAAATGAATAAGAATAGTAACTTTTAATATAAGTTTTTTAAATAATTTTTTTAATATAAAAATTGCAGAGCGGAGTAATTCTCTTTATTTCGAAAATTTTTTACACCTTTTCTTAGTTTTTCTAACATCATATTATGTTTACATTCTTCCTCCAATTCTTGACCTTTCTTTTTAGCAATAATTGCAGATGTAGCAATATATTATGCACCACCGCTAATGCCCCGAGAATTCCTAGTGCAGTAAAAATTAATGGTAAAAATCCACCTTTATAAACTGTTAAACCATTTATAGTTTTCATTTATTTCAATAATTTATTAAGCTGCGTTATATACATAGTAAGACATTACATTACCGTCTTTTAGCATCTTCGTTTCACGATAAAGCTGTTCTTTTGTTAAAAAGAATCAATATTTAAATTCTTAAGTTCATCTGCCGATAGTTGAAATACAGTACTTTTTACTTTCGTTTATTTATAACTAAATTTACTAACATTTTATTTTTACTCCTTAACAAAGTTAATGTTTGATAAGCATAGCTATCTAGTGTCACCAGCCCATAATCCACATCTAGAACAAAAACTATTTTATAAACTTTAGTTTATAGTTCTTTATCAGCTACGTGTCTTTCAGCTAAATCTTTATAATGATGCTAAGCTTTGTCATGTTCCACTGCTGCAGCAGCCAACAGATTTTGTCATTTACTCCTAATATTTATTTTTATCTAGTTCCAGGACCTCAAAAGTTATATCCTGGCATGTATAGTTCTAATGGAAGAGAATAAACTACATAATTTAGTAATTCATTACCGTGATGTTCTGATTCCCCAAAAAATATGGTGAAATTGTGTTTAGTACTCGTATAAGATGTGGCATACCGTTTGGATATTTCACAACAAAATCACTTAATATATTATTCAACAAATTCGATATTCCTACTTTTTCATTGTAATAATTTGTATTCCCAGCATTCTCTTTACCGTGAATATCGAAAAATCAATCAATAAACTTCCTAACATCATTCATCCTTACGTATTCTTTTGGAAGATTTTTATACGTTTAATACCTATGCCAAATATTTGTGATCTTGGTGTAATTGGTATTTATGGTTTATTTGGTGTTGATTTTGGTTGTGAGTCGTTTAAAAGTTTATTATAAATTGACATAATTTTGTCCATGTACTTCCAATATATATTTGAATTATTTTTTTACTAGGATTATATTGTTGATATGCAACGTTGGTTGACAAATCTCTTTTATGTAATTTATGTAGTCATCATCAGAGTATTTATCTTCGAGGTCAATTTTACTATTTTTGTTGGCAAATTGCAAAGTTCTTCTGATAAAATGAAACATTCTATATTTTTGACTATTGCATTATTATCATGAAAAATTATTTGTATCACCAATACAAAAATCATGACCCTCAACTCATATACCACATTTTTCACTATTTACATTTAGTTTTTAGAAATACATAAATCGAGATTAATAATATAATCTTTCAATGGTTTCATTCATGACATTTGTTGAGGTTCACTTTCTGAAAATAATTGTCTTTCAAAAGAGGTTTCTTCTGGTGTTGGTGGATAATCTAAATTATTAACTAATACAGCAAGATCTTTAGTTAAATTTTTATTCTCATTGATAATATTTCCTACTTTTCCCCAAATCATGAATCACATCTATCATCGCTTATTCTTTTTCTAATTTCTCTCATATTCACCTCTTTGAAGTTATGTGAAAGATTTAAATTTTTCAAATAGCTGTCGCCTTCTTTATATTCCTTTTATCTTGCCCTTCTGTATTCATTTATATTAAATAAAACATATACATAACTAAATAATATAATGTTCAAACGAATCAATATCACATTTAATCGAGCTAGCATCACATTTAAACAGGTTAGCATCACATTCAAACGAGCCAACATCACATTCAAATGAGTCAATGTCACATTCATCGTTTATTATTTTATAAATTAATATTGATACTTTGAATGAATACTGACTCGAGTGTAAAACATACTCCTAGTGATATAGTTTCATATTAACGAACAAAAATGAAAAAACTGTTAAAATGTGTTTGTAGATGTTGTGGTACTAAAAATCTGTTTTTGTAAGTTGAAACATTAAGCAACAAATTGCAAATGAAATTCATATGCCAGCTCGAAAAAAATATCCTAGAAAATTTGTTCATTCTTTCGGAATAAATTATCTTTGGCAAGCTGTTTTAGTTGAAATGAATTCGGGATATTTTAAAAATTAGCAAGGGATTTATGTATGCGCTAACTGTTTTTGAATACTTCTTTTTTCAATTTTGCATGGGAAATACCAGTGAAGGATAAATATGGTGAAAATGTTACATTAGCATTAACAATTATACTACATTGTTGACAACATAAATATCTTGAAAAAGATAATGGTAAAGATTTTATAGTAGATAGGTAAAAAATTCATGAATGATTACATTCTAGTATATTATTCATCATTCCGTCACCTAATTGGCAAAAGGGCGAATGTCACGTATTTTATGATTTAGAGTTAGTGTTCATAAAATTATTCAGACTTTAAGGCACGTTCTGGAGAAAGTAAAATTGTGTGTGTATGTTAGGAACTGTGCTATACATGAAAAACTCTCCCTCACTTGGGGCTAATGTTACAGTTT
This sequence comes from Medauroidea extradentata, assembly GCA_003012365.1. Taxonomy (NCBI): domain Eukaryota; kingdom Metazoa; phylum Arthropoda; class Insecta; order Phasmatodea; family Phasmatidae; genus Medauroidea; species Medauroidea extradentata. The sequence continues at coordinate 28,485 of PNEQ01100719.1, read as the reverse complement.
CATCCTGTCAAAAGGGCCAACGTCCATAAAGATCCTAGGTTTTTAAGTGGAAATGTTTTTCGACGCTTGGTTTCGTGGTCAGAAATATCTGCACACAGTATTTTATATTTATAAAAGTGCAGAGTCCTTAAGTGTAAGCGATTTTAATTGATTTGGCAGGTTAAGATGTTTGTGTATAGTATGTCACTGTTTTTAACCTACAGAGTTTTGGGGCCTGAATATTTAATTGAAAGTTAGGTGAATTCCTGATTTTATGGCTTTAGATGTTTGTGTATTTAAGATTTATTCAACTGCAGAGTTATATAAGGTTAATATCACCTTACAAGTTCTGAGGATCTTCAATTTTGTAGCTTAAAATGTTTCTATATTGTATTTCACACTACAAAATTATGCAGTTTTAAATTGTAAATTTTTCATTTAAAGTTTTGAGACCCCTTGATTTTGTAACACAAATGTTCCGGTGTTTCGCAGTAATAAAACTGCACAGCCTAGAATTGTAAATATGTCATTAAAATTTGAAAAGTACTTAATTTACAATGAATATTCACAATATTCTATTTAACATGTATAAAAATATGTTCCATTACACGAAAAGAAGACTTAGCATGTTCAGTGCTGATAAAGTGTACACACAACGCTATGGGCAAATGTTTTTTTTTAATATCAGGATAAATTGTGAATACATTTTAAATTGACTGACAAAATGACAAATGTCAAAAACAAAGATGACAGACAATCTGGCAAAATCACCGATGTCCCAAATATATTTAAAAAGTAACATAATTAATGCATTTATTGTAATAGAATGCAATTCAAACATGCATCACAAATAAACTGATATTAATACTTATGTCTTTTTTGTCTTTATCATATTTCTTCAACAGTGTTTTGCTCCTCCTATAAATTTACGACTTTTGTAACATTCGCCCTTTTGCCAGTTATGTGACGATATAGTGAAATGAAAGCTAGTGTTGAGAGATTTAATAGAACTTTGAAGGAGAAAATGTGGAAGATATTCACTAAACAAGGAAGCTATACACTGTGACGAGCCAAAGTGGAACTTTTGTATATCTCAATATACTTAATTATGTAAATTAAAGGAAAGGTTATTTGTGATTGTTGATGCCTCGTGTCGGTCTCAAATTAACCGGTTTGACACGTTGGTACTGAAAATAATTGTAATTAAGTTGTATTATAAGATTTAAGTAGTTTAGGATTAGTTTAGTAATAGTAAATGAAAATCAAGTGCCTCGAAGTCAGGAGAGGGGGTGGTCTGCCGTCACAAAATGTCTGGGCCGTCCGGCAGCCCCCTCCACCCTCTTTCCTTCCATCCTCCCTTCTGCCACAGCACTATTGAAACATCCTGGCAGTGGGGATTACTTTTATTTATTTGATTAACTATCGGTGTCAGTATAGTTATTGCTAATAAACGAAAATAATGTTTTGTAAGCAAGGGTATGTCAATAAATGTACAATAATTAAGCTTTGACAAACAAATAAATAACGGTCAAGGGTAGCGCGAAGTTTTGCTCACGAGGGGCGGAGCTAGGTAGTCCAGGATTTCCATTGGCTAGAAGGCGTGCCCAAGGATTATTGTACACTGGGGACTTTTTCCCGCCAAAAGTTAAGAGAGAGAGTCGTCGTCGAGATTTGCAGGAGAAAAGTAAAAGTGAGCGCGGAAGGAGCTGTTGGCGTCCTATCCGGCCATTTCATGGAAACATTCCAATAAAAATACTTACGTTAAATATTTGCAAGGGCAAGCGTAAGCGTCGCGTGCATACTATTATCGATTCCAGCAGAAGTACAACTCTCTCCACCTTTGTGAGCGGCGTAACGGTACGCGAGACTGATTTAACAATATTTGCCTGAGTTATTAATTCTCATTCCTCGACTCAATAGCTTGTGTTGCATTAGGGGACCGTCACAACATGTATAGCTATATTACCAAAATTAATAAATAATTATAATAATACAGTTCATAGAACAATCAAAATGAAGCTTGTTGTTGGAAATAAAAAGAAAGAAGGCCATTTTGCTATTCAATCTGTATTTATTTGGCTTTATAAGATATTGTCATTCCATTTATTAAAAAGATGGTTATAGAATTACATTCATACGCGATTCTAACGAATGATAATCCTGTTAGAAGACAACCTAAATTTGAAGCTGATGTGTTTGTAGATAGCGTTACAGCTTCTGGTAAAATTATTATTGAAGAATAGAAATATTGTGGCCAATCGTTGCATACGAAGCTAACTACTGAGATGGAATTTAATCTACACTTTACAAAAATCCGAAAATTCTAATTAATTTTAAATATTGGCAATGGATGGAAAAACTGTACCAACCAGTGCGACTACGTTTCAGTTTGTTATAAAATAAAAGTTTAATTCAATTCAACACGATGAGCAAGATTATGTAACAGTTAGCTTTAAAATCCAGAGCAATATAAACATGCTTCGATATTTTGATAATTCTTATGTAAACAAATTTCGATTAAAAACGGTAGAAATGAAGTGTTTCCAAAAGAGGATTTAGGCATAGGTGACAAAATGTCTGACGAAATTTTTATTGCTTACACAGATTTTAGAAATTCAAAAACTAAATTGGATACTTCTTATCGGAATAATGAAATGTACTACAACCCATACATTTTTCTGATTGATCAATATGTATTCATATCGAAAAACTTATATTTTAAATGATAGAACTAATCTAAAACTTACAGTAGATTTCGATAAGCCAATCGAAGCTACAACAATTTGTAATGTAGTTCTAATTAGATGTAACATATTATGTTAAACTTAAGAAATTTACTGGATAAATTTTGTAAATAATGTTATTTCTGCCAAATTAATTTTAAATATTTTATTTGTATATTTCGGTATACTTATTTTAATATATTCATATATGTAGTACTTATATTTTATTTCCCCATAATCTCAATTAATATCATCTTACACAATGTTATCAATTATCCTGTTGTTAACTTTAGTTGTTATTTCTTGAGTTATTTTTAATGGTACAAGATTTTTAGCAGGTAAGAGTAAGTTATTAAATAGTTTATCCTTGGTTTCATCACTATTTAATTTTAATGGTTTCATTACTATTTCCTCTTCCATTTAAACAAAAATATTTACATAATATTTATATATTATCAGAATACATGTTGTATAATTAGTTTTCATCTTTTAAGCGAAATGGTTTAAAAGTAGATTTAAAAATTTCTTCAGTTGTATGGCAATTTACACATTCTTTCATATGATAATATTAATATTCGTTATCGGGTTGATCCCCTGCATTATAAATTGATAATCTGGATTTAATTTTATTTTGCGTAGTGACTCCAATTTAACAGTAGTGATCTTTATGTAGTGTATTTGTATTAACAACATATGTTTTATAATTCTTTTGAATTTTATATATTTTTACTACAAAGTTCAGTAAGTTGAATATTGTTGTTTATTGTGTCTTGAAATTCTTGATATTTTGGTATAATGGCAATTTCTAGTTGATCTTTTTCTTGTTGTAATTTATATTCCCCAAATTTCCTTACTGATGGTTAAATTTCACCTGTTACCCTAATAAAAATTTTTAGATTCTTTTTCAGATAATAAAAAATATAATCCCGATACACTAATAAATATAGCAGATTTTTCATTACCCATCAACCCCGGCAAATTACCGGGGTTTGGAATTTCTTCATATTTTATTTTATTATCTCTGTCAACATGTTTTATAATTACAGCATTCGTATCTTCAAATTCTAAAATTTCAGCTACATCTTTTGCCTTTAACAAAGGTTCATCATTTTGATCAATAATCACAAAAACTTCTTTATCACAATACAAAAGTTAATTGTTTTTATATCTGAGAAACTTAAATTTTTTATTAAATAGTTTAATTTTGACAAAACTGTATTCATATACTTATTCAACTTGATAATGTCCACACCGTAATGTATTAATTTCATATTTAAGAATAACTCCTTTATCATCTTGATCATCGAGTTCACTATTTCTAGATTTAATAGAAAATATTAATGTGTTTTACTTCTTATAAGATTTATAATTTTATACAATACCTCATATTTGAAGAAAAAATTTTATAATTATCAAATGTAATTTAATTTTTAACTTCTACAATGATTATACCTTTTGCTCTTTTTTAAATATTTACCTTCAACAATTATAGAATAAATATTCGATTTAATCCATTAAATTATTCCAATTTTTTCATCTTTCAATTTATTAATAAGTTATTTGTTTATTTGTGGTATATTGCAATTTTTCTATTACCTTTTTCATAATTTGAAGTATCGAAATGTTGAATATTTTTTTTTCATTTCGATATAAAACACTAGTTATGTAATTAATTAATGAGTTAGTATCCATATAGCATACTTCAATATTATCCCCATGTTTATGTTTCAAAACATTTTAATGGAAATCATACATAAATGGATTTGTTATATATATTTTTGTTTTATGAAAATTAATTGCAGCTAGTGATTAATCCAATAAAATCCTATCTTTAATCCTTTTCCAATTAATTTAGCCACTTGTTTTACATTTGTACATGATGTAATATCTACTCTTTTTCTTATATTTTCAACTGTTTTTCTAAAAAAACTGAATTATTCATTAATTCATGGAAATCTTTTAAAAAAAATTTCGGAGTTTGTTCTATTTGTGTAATTAAATTAAAATATTATTTCACCCTATTCTGATTGCATAAATGTTAATATTATATGACTTATTTTAATTTCATACCCAAGGACAAATATTGTTTAAGATTTACGCAGTGTAAAACATATATTTCTTTATCATACAGATTAGTTATAAGTTTGGATTCTCGCGAACACTTCCATATTTCATTTTCTGACGCTAATGGAATATATTTGTGTAAATCATGCAGTTCTTTCGGATATTCCAAGTCAAATTCTAAAATATAATCATAATTTGAACAGTTTTTTCAAATTTCTTATGTATATTCCAAAAATTTACATCATCAAGCTTACAATTTACCCATTTATTATGGTAAATATTGAATAATTGTCCAACAGTATACAATATTTGCGTCTACATTTCTAAATATGAATCTTAAATTTTAGGGTTATAATTTTTCATTTATTTATTACTAGCTTCGACAAAATCGTTTACAACATTGCGATATTCTACCTCTATTACCTTTCTAAATCATTACTATTTTACCATAATATGTAAATAATTCCAGTTCAATTTTTGTGTGTCTTAACAACGCGTCCTACGATAATCCCGGGACTGTTAAATATCTCTAACCTTTTCAAATATGTAACATCAGTTTTGTGGTATAGTTCAGTTTATTCACCCAGATTTTGATTATTAAAGTTTTTCAAACTATTTGTGAACATTTATAATTTTCATAGGACATCTCATTATTAAGATTGTTATAAAATTTAATTTTGGTGGTTATTCAGTTTCCTTAGAATTTTCAACGCAATCCGTATAATCGTATGGTTAAATTCCCTTTTTCATAACTATTTCAAGTTGTTTCTCAATAATGTCCTTTAATAAGGTTTTTAGAAATTGTAGCCATACTAGAAGCCATACATTTAAATACAATAATAAATCTTATATTTACACCCTCAGTTACATGTTTTGTGAAAGAAATGTGCATTTTTCTTCGTTCTTTGGTATTAAATATAGTTTATCTTCATTTTCATAAATTCTGAGCTCTCTTATGAATAAATCTGTATCATATTTTGGCAAATTATGAATATATACTGGAATAAAAGTTGGATATTGATAATTTAAACTACAATCATAAAGCGCTGTCGTTCTAAACTTTCCGGTTAAAGGATCATTATCTCTTACACGATCCTTACTCATATGCTTCCCACAGGTATGACAATGTGTGGCTCCTATATATTTTTTCTTGTCAGTTAGTGGTATCATTGGTATCGTATTTGTATATATATCAGCAATAGTTTTTGCCTCATCCATTATTTTTTCACAAAAAAGCTAGAGGCATTTTTTTCCTTGATAAGATACTAGAGGTTTAAAATCATCATTTTCATTTTTAATATAACAGTAAAAATTTATTGGTTCATGTTTTTGATAATTTTTGTATATGTACTCTCAGGATTTGGTTCTCAAGTATCTCTCTTTTTTTAAAATAAATCTTCAATATCTGAATATGTACGTGTATATATTATGATCTATGCAATCTTATTTGTATACATCTAATTTGCTTTCAGAATATATGTATTGTAAACTTCAATAATTTATTAGAAATTTTGAAAACTTTTATACAGTAAGTCTTGAAAGTCTTGTTATAGAACACTAGTGATCATTCATTTCACTTTTAATGTACAGTAAATTAACATATTTGTCAGTTTGTTATTTTACTTTTGTTATTTGCCGTGGAAATTATACATATTCCGTTTTGTATTTTTTTTAGTTTACATCAGTTCCTCTTTCATAAGCGTAGATGTTTACGGATATTCCCGTTCTCTGTTCGGATTTTATCCAACCTCATAGGAAATTCCAAACCATTAAGAGCGTCATTAATTTCATGTTCATATTTTTCATACTGTTCGACTCTTTGCGGGTATTTTTATATGGAATGAAGCGCAGACAAAGTAAACAATTAGAAATTCTTTTAATCATTATTTAGAAAATTTATCACTGCCTGCTTATCTTTTTTTTCTGGAAGATCAACAAATTAACTATCTTTTAATGGATTATATCTATTTATTCTTTACTCTATCTCATATATTTCGTTTAGTTCCCCCACCCATTGAGATCCTTTTCCCTCAAATGTTTCCAGTTCAGCTGAAATTTTTGTAATAGAACTCTTTTAATATTTGTCTATGTCAGTGGTTTTAAAATGATTTAATTTTTAGTTTTAAAAGCTGCGTCATGACGTTCTTCTTTATTTTTGTCCTCTTTTTATATTAAGTGGAAACATTTAATATACTTTTACATTATTTTGCCCTAGTTATAATTTTCTTTTTCTTTTTATAATTTGTTATATTTCATCATGAAAGATTTTTGGATCTACTTCACCACTTATAAATACCATTAGTTTTCAATATATATTTAATACCCGTTTCTTTTTCATATATCTCATATTTATCATTTACTGTATACATTTTTCTAATTTTTTCGCAATTTCTGTATGTTTTATACTGCTGTTGTGATTTTTGTATTATTAATTTAGGGTAATTCCACAAATTTCACAATTTACCATAAAATTTTCACGTACATAATTTTTATTTTTAAAATAATTTTAGCTAATGGGGGAAGCCATTTATGTAGTCTACTTTTTAAATGACTTTTAGTTGCTATTAATTTATATTCATATTTGCAAATATCGCAAATAGCTTTTATATTTATTATATGTTTCTCAGTTTTTAAATGTTTTTCTTTGTATGCTGGTTTATAATAATTATTACAAGTTTCACATTATATTTGTTTCCCTCGCAGCTTTTATTCCCCTTTTAAAAATATGTATATTTTTAAAAATTTAATTCTTTTTAAACATTTTAAAAATGTTTGTTTTTATTTGTTCGCTCTGATAAGAGTTTGTTTCCACCATTAATTTTTGTGTTCATTTAATACAGAAGAAATTTTATACGTCAAATTTCTTTCTTTCTATTCGTTAGAGAAATAGCAAAATTCTTACAGTCTTTATTTTTGTCTGCAACAGGAAATTGGGAGATAATTGCATGTAATTTTTTCCTTGTCGAATTAGCGAGTTATTGGGTTGCATTTTCAGAGATGATTTAACTAGAATAAAAGAACAAGACGTTTGTTTATGTATTTCTGTTTGTGTATGATAGAAATAAAATCAATTTAGTTTTATTTATTTTTTTAAATTTATGAAGTGGAAGTCTTGGATAGTCTTTTATAGGGATAATTTCATTTGCCAACAACTTTGTTCGGGAAGAAAACGTTTATTTCAACATCACAATAGCCGTCCAAAAAAAGATTTGAAATTACAAATTTGGGGAAATTGAAAATTTGCGCATTCAGCAATGGCTTTCGCGTAATAAATATGTATGAAAATACTCACGAATTTGATATAGAATTTCATAATAGACATTGTCATTAGACATTCAAATTTATCGAAAAATAGTTTTTCCTACAAATATGTTAATCTGGTTCTTTGTCTTGTAAACATAAATCCTGTAAATTTATTAATTTATGATTAATAATTTATGTTTTAACTGCATTTTTAGCGTTTAATGGTGGTTATATTTAAAAATTACTGAATTCGAAATTGTGTAAAAAATACCTCAAGTTTCGATTATTATGAGGAGTTAGCTATATTTCTAATTTTTTTTTTTTTTTTCGTGAAATGGTTTACTGTGCTCTAACATACATATAGTCTCTACTAATATGGTATTTACTAATTTTTGCAATTATTATGTATAATAGTTTTACTTGTTGATAGTATGTAAGAACACGAGCACGAACTGACGGGAATGGGTGGCTTGTAGCGCCATTCCACCAGTCGTCCTCTTCAGTCTGTTCCATACCACGGTACTGAGAGCATGTACCATGGAGGAGCAATATAAGAGTTATAGACAATACTTAGCTTTTGAATGCTATTATAGTTTGGCAGTACTTTCTCGCCCTTTTAAAGACTTCATCACGATGCACTCTTCAAACATTATTAACAATGATTGAGAAATATGTAATTTCATCTGCATTTGTGAATTCACAAACTACACGAGAACGATGCAACATTTCCATAAATTAAAAAGAGTACAAATTAACACTACAGTAACAGAAATGTAGTAAATGTGCTTACCTCATATTTGCCAGATGGGTGTCCATCGCGCCACCATTAGGGAAATTTCCACCCATTCTTTCCATTAAACAACAGAAACAAGCATATGTTGTTCCTTCATCATCCAGAATTACCAAGAGAGGAGCAACCAGATCACACATGCCTTGCATGTAACCAACGTCTAAATGTTCCCAAACATATCTAAAGCAAAACAAGTGACAATAGAAAAATTATAATTTTATCCTGATTTATATTTTAGGTTAAATGTATGTAAACTGTATGTGACTAAACAAAGACAAAAACAATTGGTTCACCATTTGTTAAACAGGCATAAGTCAAATTTTTGTCTAAGTCCACATTATCTCTTTGTCGTGTAGTATACATTAAGGTACATCGTTTGACGCTTAAATGACACACAGTAATACATTAGGCATGCTGTTCATAAACTTCACAAATTGCCAATTCGTGTTAAAAGGACAGCAAGTGGACTATTGCCATTTTAACATGTAATACTCGATGTTTGTTAAAATGCCAGAGATAAAGTATTTTTATTGACATGTTTGCAAACAAAATATGTAATTTCATGTTTTGTCGTTTTAGTATTACATTTGTCGTCATAAAATAAATTACCAGAGATGTGGAACTATGACTGGATTTATTTGCTTGGACATACTCCATCGCAAAATGAATTACTGTCAAAAGAGAACCAAAAATAAGAAGAAAAAACAGAGTAAGCTTTAGTCATCAGGATACACACAACATGAAATTCCAGAACTGTAATCGGGTCAGATAAAACAAGGAACAAACAGAAAATTAATGAAATAACAAAAATTTAAAATGGAAACCTACTGTAAGTTGACGTGCTACACAACGATGAGACGGAACAGATATACAGTAGATAACAGACACAGAAATACAGCAAACGACACAACATTGAGAAGATGCATGTTCGGCCAGTCTTGATATTTGGGTTTCGCCTTTTTTTACAACTGTTTCTGTGTTCTTTGAAACGGGTTGATAGAGCTCTCTGCAGTTTCACCAAAGTACATATGGCCACATTCGCAGGGTATATGATGTACACAGTTGTGTGTTTGTAGTTCTTCTGTGGCTGGTTTCACCCTGGTAACCATACTTTTAATAGTTGCTTTATTCGGAATGCTGTCCGAAGTTCGAAATGCATTGCATGTTCTAAGTTAAAAGGGAATATGCCAAAAATATTGGACGGATCAAAACGAACTATAACAACTTCATTATTGTGTTACGTATTGCATTAAGCAACACCCTACAAAACTAAAATAGATCATAAGTATTTTTCTAATTCAAACTCATTATTTTGTATACATTTTATTATTAACAACATATATCTTAAAAGGGCAGAAGTCCAGTACATTAAATTGCTTCTTATTATGCAGTGGTAATATCTAAAAATATTATTAATGTGCAAATGATGCAGTGATATCATAAATAAACTACGCGGTGGAGTTTAATCATCGAAACGTCTCTGGAAACATATTCGACAGTTTTCTTTGTTTAGCCGAAAATTTGCTTTCTTGGACTCCTGCTTTTCTAACAAAACGCGGTTCAATTGGAAGTGCATAAATGAAAGATATTCAAATTATATATGTTGTACAATCTGAGAGATCAAGGAACAACGCGAAGTATCGTGGTAGTAGGAGTTAACAGAATTATCAGTTATATATTTTAGATCTGGAAACAGGATGGGAGTTATTTCAGTGTTATGTGCTAAAGTCGAGAATGTCATTAAGATACTAGTTACACGGTTAAATTTTTTGTTGTATACGGTTAAGTCATAATACAACACCAGCAGAATGTTACGATGCTGCTACAAAATAAAGCATATCGCATATATAAATAAAATTGCAAATATTTATAGCGTCTTAAGATTGGCGGTAAAACTGTATTGCTTCGCACGAAGCTTAAATTATATAGGCTTCATCAATCCCGCCACTAACATTACTTAATCACAACAAAAATGATGCGGATTGTCAACATATCTTTAGAAATTGATAACAGCCAACCAGTTTTATAGTAAGATTTGTAAATCATCAGCGGTCCAGTATATGCAGTTGCGACATGATAAAACAACAATGTATCGTAGTAGCGATGCTGAGAACCAGCTAATTACAATTTTGTTGCAGATGTTGAATAAGACCAACCTACGACCATTTTAGTAACTAGACTGTACCACATTGACCTTTTTTTTCTTTCGCAATATTGCACTAGAAGAATAGTATGGGTAGAATTGGTTATCAAGCGTACAATAAAAAACATGGGACAGTTTTTCACAAATATTATAAAACTTAAATAAAATATCCGAATACAATGTAAACTTCACTTATACTAAGTGATATGGCGTTAAACCTGGTACAGATAAAATAGCAATAACTATTCTTCACCACTATGCATTAGTTGTTTAAGCGTATCTACAATTCCTATGTTTTGAATTATACACAACAACATATTTTATTGCAATATGAATGTAGTTTATAAGGCGTGAAGAAATAACTTACGTGCACATAATGTTCCGTAACTTTTCAAGGTTTTCGCTGGTGAAGTACCAGTAGTTCCTGTCACACCGCTGGACATCTTTTTCGATGCGATGAAGATTCAGGCCAAATGTGTCCAGTAATTCCATCTGTCAAAACAGGAAAAAATCGTGAAAATAAATACGAAGATGACATAAAATAGTGGAAAACAATATTAACGGCTGAATTCGTCACCTATCAAGTTAGAATAATCGCACTTTGGTCGGCCTATCGAATGAAAACAGGGCCAAATACTCTTCGACTGGGATGCTCTCGGACTAAAAACGAACCATCTGAGAAACAGTCGATGATAGAATAGAGACAAGACAAAATCTTAGAGCAAATTTTATCTTCGACCTGGTTGTTTCGGCTAGACACATGGGCAATCTATCTCCGAAGTCTTACAGACACTGGAATTTCTACGAACCATTGTGGTAACAGTACAATATGAATTCACAGACACGAGTAAAATTATTGGCCCCAAAGACAACTTCCGTGGTGCACAACGCATAAATTATAGGGGACACCATTTTTTTTTAGCTTGGTAACAACACACAGCCGAGTAGCAGCACAATATATCACTCGCTATTTCAATACTGGGTCACAATAAAATGTTCACAGTGATACTACGAAAACATATAGTCCTAACAGATTACAGATACAATTTATTTTAGAATAATTACATGTGGTACGTAAGTTGCACACAGTTTCTCATACCGCAGATTACATCCGAGGTATTTGAGGAGGAGAAACAAAACCTTCTGTGGTCCGATTCACTGAAAACTTTAACAGATAATGGTGTTCCTTGATCAGTTATAACCAATGTGTGAACTGGTCACATTATTCAAGTATTACCAAGTCACTAGCATCATGTAATGGTTTTTGTTTGTTATTTGCTTTCAGGTGCAAAGTAACATGGCATCATTCGATATGTTACCGGTACCTTAGATGTCCTTCCGTGAAGATAACGGGAGATTTTACTATATTTAGAGTAAGAGTTGCTGTCATTACCATGTATGCAAAAAAGTGTATTAATTAATGGGCACCTCTAGTATGACACAATCAAGTTAATTATAAACTTTAAATTTCACGTCTTTCTTTCTCTCCTATGCTACAGTTCAAGATAGGACATATCACTGAACGAGTGCCATGTCGTAGTTCAAAAAATCGTTTAGCGAAGCATGATTGAATTGAGAGTTTTTATGTATATATTCAAGTATTAAGCGTATTGATGTGTATATATATATATATATATATATATATATATATATATATATATATATATATATATATATATATATATATATATATA
>PNEQ01100719.1:0-15749 GCA_003012365.1 Medauroidea extradentata | reverse complement strand
TCCAGGAGTACATGTCAATAAAGAGATAGGTGATACAGAGGTCCAAGGCCTACCAAATAAACCAAACTTGTATAATCCGATTCGCAACCGTCTAAAAGTTATGAATTTTTCAAGAAAATTTGGCTGTACTCAACCCTGAGCTAAGCATATACTGATGGCGGAAAAAGTAATGATCCTAGTGGAACGAAACTTGTACACACCAAAGGTGATTAGTGTCGTCACATTTAAAACCACATTTCATATCACTGAGAGTACATCTTCATTGATTAAAAAATCACTTTCATAAAAGTTGTGTTTGGTTCTTATGATGCCTCCAGTTTGCAGGAAGTAAAAAAATTATCAACAGGTCACATAAATAATCACCCGCCATTGGAAAAATTGCCCCATAGAGTAACCAATTAAATCGTAAAAACCAATATTTTAAATTAAGAAACGTCGATGCAGTAAATATGAAATCATAACGTAATGCAGCACATTCACAGAATGTGAAATCAACTATATGGTTGAAATTAGTATGTGAGTTAGTAATGAAACGTAACTTTTTTTAAATAAAAATATTACACACTGTTTGAAATTATAAAAATTAGTTTTGAGTGCAATGTCTTTAATTTGTGAGGATCAAGTGAAATATTGTTAATAAAATTGGTAAAAGTCAATTATTCCATTAAACAAAATTGATGGTTAAGATAAACTAATCACATTACAGGACAACCTTATGTAGTCGCTGCTTCATATTCACAGCGGCCGTGGTTATGTAGAGGCTAGTGCGCTCGCTTCCCATCATTGGGAACTGGGTGTAATTCCTAAATAGTCTCGCAGGCAGATTTTATGCATTTTATTAATAATACCACATCTTTGTGTATAGACAATTTGTTAATATGCGGTACATCTAGGGGGTACAGTTGTGTAGAATGACCAATATTTCTTGCAGCAGATCATACGACACCCTAACAATCACGTATTTTCTAGTCGAGAAACAATGCAAGGTCTTGATCCGAAGGAAACGAAAGGGATGTATTGGAGCGATTTGTGCAGCTCTTGACAGTGATGTCTTGTAAGCCGACTAAGGAGCCGCCCTCGTAGCGCAGTCGGTAAAGCGCCGGTCTGTGGTGCGAGGGGTCTCCGGTTCGCATCTGGGCTAGGGCATGATGTTTGTTGTGTTGTCCTTCACCTCATGTCACTCTCATTGGCTCTTAATACCTCGTTGTTAAATAACCGTAATACCTTCACACTCACCCCCCCCCTCATTAAGGTGAATAATGTGAGCAAGGAGCGGTACTGTAACGGAAATCGGGGGTACACGAAATATATTCCTTCCCCTTCACCATCTTCGTGTATTAGCCATTAATCCCATATGCAGAAAATATGCCTGTGAGGCTGTTAAGGAATTACACTCAGTTCGCCATGTTGGGAGGCGAACATACTCGCCTCTACATAAGCGTTGTTGCTGTGAATATGAAGGAGCAACCACGTAAGGGTGTCCGGTGATGTAATTCATTTATCTTAACTTCCTATTCCGTTAATATCAGTTTTGTTAATTGAAATAACTATTATCACTTTTATTAATATAATTTTATTTTATCCTCATTAATTAATAACATCACATTCAAAATACATTTTAATAATTTCAAACATTGTGAAATTTTTGTATTTTAATTATGTTATATTTCGAAATTTACTCACACACTAATTAAAAAATTTATAGCTGATTTCACATTCTGTGAATGTTCTGCATTACATTATGTTTTCACATTTCCTAATCGACGTTTGCTAATTAAAAATTCAGGGTTTCACTGTTTGATTGGCCAGAATATGGGGCAGTTTTTCCAATGGTGGGTGATTATTTATGTGACCTGTTAATATTTTTTTATCTCTTGCAAACCAGAGTCATCCTCATAATCAAACACAACTTTTGTGAAAGTGATTTTTTTAACCAATGAAGCTATACTGTCAGTGACATAAAATGTGTTTTTAAATGTGGCAACATTTGTCACCGTTGATGTGTACAAATTTCGTTCCACGTGGACCATTACTTTTTCACCATTAGTAAATGCTTAGCTCAGGGTGGAGTATAACAAATTTTCTTTAAAAATTCATAACTTTAAGACGGTTGCGATTCGGAGTATACAAGTTTGGTTTATTTAGTAGGTCTTTGGGCTCTCTATTTAACACTCGCCTCTTTATTGACGTATACACTTGTAATATTTAAGTTAAGTACAAATTGTCACAAACGTTAAGTTTTTCTATCCTCCATTAGTTCAAAATCTGATGATACAATAATAATCGTCCATGTAATTATGTGCATTTATTTCAGCAAACATATTCTTCTTAAAATTGTATTCATATTTTTTTGGAATCTAATGAATTATTGACTGAGCGTTAACTTTTTCTTTGTGACTAGCTTGCCATTTGGCCACATATACCCAACATAATGTACCTTCAGCAACTGTTTTGTGCGCCCATGGCCCACTTGCCGATATCGACTTCTGCAGTAGGCTCTCTGAGACAAAATCTGAAACAAAGACTAAATAGTTGCCCCAAGACTTCAATCAAGCCACTGTCTTACCACCAAGCCCCTTCTTCCTATTCACAACACATTTCTTAAGACTTTGTCGCCACCCCTTCACGTTTGTGGTCCTTGGGGAGGCTGGAGATACCATCTGGATTGAGTTTCTGGCTGTACCAACCCTCGGGGGTTCAAATGATGCTGTGCCTCAGAGAGCGTAACTGAGGGAGGCTACATGGCGGTCACTTAAGGTATGGAAATGGTTTCCCACTTATTCGTAGATAGGTTAAATTTTAACCTCAATCAGAAAAACTGCTTCAATAAAGCCAGCTTGCGGACTTACAGCAGCTTGCAGTCTTGGCGATCCTCGTTGTGGAGCTGCTGTACCCATAGAGGGCGTGGCGGGGAGGTCTTGATTGGTGATTTTATAGCACTGAGTAGGGCGGGTGCAGGCAGTTCGACCTGAGGCACCTTCAACAGTACTAGGGCCCCAGTCGATATCCGAGCACTCTAGGAGGCGCAACTCAGAATCAATAAGTTGTATTCATGTAACATGTGGCCAGGTTGGCCAGGCGGGCGGTATTGAGCACAAAGCTTTGACAAAGTCGATTCGGGCCCCGGAAGTTACTGGGGTGGGGGAATGATCCCGTGGGGTATAAGGTCGGATGTGCTATCTGGTAGTGCTTTAGCACAGACGTAGCTTTTTGTTCCTCTTGCGAGAGGATCTCGTACGGGCATAGATCCAGCACAAGGACGTCGTCGACCTACACTGAAAGGAGACTCACACTGATGTCTGGCTGGGAATACATTTAAAAGTTTTATGATTTGAGTACTCAATCCCTTTTACACTGTTCACAGGAAACTTTGCAATAACTAATTACAATCTACTATCACAACAGTCATTGCATACTATGAATAATTAACAACATGGTATGAGCCTCGCAAGACATATATAACACCATAATTCTGGCTGATGTGCACCACGTGGTAGCCACATATATTTGTGCGTAGGGTTTGCTCCCTTTTTACACAGCACAACTCGACGTGGGTGAGCTAAGGCGGCGTGTTCCCCCACCTCGAGCTGTTCAGTTCATTACCAAAAGAAATAGATGTGGGTAGGTTTCAGGGCTCGGTTTGCAAGAAGCACATGCAGCAGGGCAGGGCGCTTCCCTTCGTAAGAAGAAGCTCCGGAGGAAGGTAAGGCATTTAGTTAGCGAGAAACAACCTTGAAAGTAGAGGGGAGTGTTCTCTTTGCAAGAAACATCTCCCTGATATAAGACTGAGAGAATGAGTCCGGCCAGGCCGGAGTGTGCTGAGCAACTGGGCAACTCGGGTGAAGGCCGAGCGGCCAGTCAACTGAACAGAAGAGCGATCTTCACTCCTTTTATATCCAACATTTGGGGGCCTGTGGAGGGATTAAGTCCCGTTAGTTGGGCAGTGAGATGACGACCGAAAGCTAGGGTTGTTTCCGCGACAGGCGAGCTATCTTAACTCACACGAATTTCTCTTCCTAGCTAATACTCTTGGGATTTATTTTTGTGGCACAGGTTAGTAGTATGTTTTGGTTTCTTCTGGTGCAGGATTCGGAGTGTGGCGCCCGCCCGAGTGTGACGCTCCCCGCCATCATGGATGATGTCACGGCCCCAGCCACCACGTTGGATGTCCTTTACCTTCAACCTGACATTGACCTTGACTTCAAGGTCACCAAATGTCAAATTACAAACATTTTGTAAACATAAAAATTTTAAAAGTTTAAAAAATTTCAAAATTCAAACAAATTTTAAAATTAAAAAAAAATCCTAAATATATTCCGAGAAGAATATTACCTAGATCATGTTACCAGACCCCATTTTTCTTCCTGCCGCCATATTACGGTTTCTTCCGAATCTTACGAAAATTTTTCGATTTCACATTCCATTCGAACCCCACACATATTTAATAAATAAAATTTTTTATATAAATATTTTTATATTAAATAATTTCAATAAAAACTGTTATAAAAAATTTTATACAAAAATATTACTAAATAAAAATGAACACCGACATGTCTAACCCGGACGAGCTCCAGCGGCACACTGACTCCCACCACCACTTTTTTGACATTTATATATAAAGTCACTATACCCCCTCCCCTAACCTACCCGGATAGTATTTTAATTGGCTGCTAGTAACGTGATGAATTCCCCCCTTCCTTCCCGCCACTTTACCACCACTTTCTTATCAATAGCCTAAACAATATTTCCTTTATAATTCTCTCTTAACCAGCATGTCACCTATGTATTTACATAGCAGCTAGATGCCCCTCATAAGTAATGCCAATCAACTAAGGCTACGTAATGACAATCAATTTCAAAATTAATCGATATGTTTTTTAAATAAAAATATTGTTAAAATAATTTAAAAACTTAATTTTAATTCCATTTTTGAGTATTACTTAAATGTCACAGCCTTCTTAGCTATATCTAATCGATTCACAATAAAATCAATCAATAAACTATTAAGACCTTTGTGATTAATATTTTTAATATAACTACACTGACTTTATTTCCTACAGAACACCATCATCTACACTCACACTCTTACCAACTCAGCTAAACTTCTTTCAATTTCCGATAAAATCATTCATTCGTTAAAAAAATTAATTATTCTGGATAATTACATATGCAAGACTATTCAGTCTTTTGAAGAACAGTTTCTGATTTGAACATTAAATCCTTGTTTATTCGCATATACAGCACTACATTTATCACATGGGTAAGGCTTGTAGGCGATACCGAGCTGGCAGTTGCTTTCTTTACACACGCGTAAAGCACAGATTCTAGATAACAGTTTACCGCAGTATTTGCATTCACAACCCGATGAACAAGAAACCTTTCCTTTGCATGTTTTGCTGCGTCTAGTCAAGCCACCATTGCGAGTAAACACTTCATCACAGTTATCACACATGTAAATCTTGTACGATACACTAAACATACAGTCACTTTGTTTATGGCGACGAGCATTTGAGTGTGTACTAAATGAATTCCCACAGTAGCAATACACTGTTTCAGGGAAGTATGCACTTGATTTCCAGAGAACACTCCTGGCTGAATGGTAGCCACTGTTCCTGATGACAAGTCTTCGATCTCAGAAGCCATCTTTTTAATGTCACAGTTTTACACAATAAGATTATATGAACGTAGATGTCGATCTGCTTTCCATTTTGTCTGTCGTCTAACTGAGCATCATGTTACATACCTCCATTCATTCCATGCTAGCTACTCGATGAATCTCATGTACCAAGCTAGAAGCTGGTCAGCAATGATGCTGTTACCGTTAACAGCACGGGAGATAGGCTGTAATCACAACCTAGTTAAGCTAGTCGCCGTTAGGGGGGCCGCGGTGGGCGTATGGTAAGACCATTAGCCTCCCTGGATTTCCGTATGTATGAATCGTGCTAGGCGAAGCAATTGGTCGGTGGGTTTTCTCAGAGATCTCTCGTTTTCTCCGATTTTCATTCCGACGCTACTCCATACATACCAGTGCTAAAAAATCTAGATGCAGAGCGCTGACCAAAATCTCTCACTCACTCTCTAGATACCGTTCAACATGATAAGTCCTCACTTCTACAGCAATATACTGACACACCAACCTACAGTGGTGTAACATAACATTTGTTTTATTGGATCAGTAACCTTAAATTCTATTAAAATACGATGTCATCCAGAGTTAGCTACCTCTTGTAAGCTGCTATAACTTACATATGCAAAACACTAATCGTGGAGCGCGTAAGAGTATATCTGTATCCTATTGTAGACAAGTTGTTATCGTATCACGTAATCTGTTCTGCGAACATAAGAAGGCTATTCATTTTGTACGGTTACGAGGGCTCGGTTTCGTTTGTAGAAAGCTTCTTATGGTTTGAGTTTTTTATTTATCAGTATACATTACATAAAATACTCGTCCTCGTCTGCGAGAGTTAAGAATTTTTCGTAAGTCCCTTTCGAAACTTGGTGCAATTACAATGCTACCATGTAGTCAGTAAATCGCTCAATGTATGGTGCCAGGAAATATTTTTGTTATTTGTTCATCCCCGAGCACCCATATCCCTTTATATGCTTGAAGATTCTACCAGTAATATTCTAATCAGAGTTCGGTTTGTGCTAACCTAAAATAAGCAGGTAAAACTACACACGGCTCAATCTCACATGTGTACTCTTAAAAGTAACAAAGTTATTATAAAACTATATATCTTGTTGTGTTCAAAAATAAGTACACCTAAATACCGCGATTGTCGTGGTAGCTCAGTGGTAGAGTGTTTGGATTTAACCTTATGGTCCAGGGTTCGAACCACTGCCAGGACTACATTATTTTCTCATCTTTGTTAGAGCCATGAACTAATCTTTACTATATTTATACACATGAAGGAAGATTTATAACAAGAAGATTTATTTCCAATAACACTTAGCCATCAGATAAAAAAATACAGAAACACTCGTGAACGGAATTCATCTCAGTAGCAAATGAATAATACATATATGCAAGCATATATATATATATATATATATATATATATATATATATATATATATATATATATATTTGTGTGTGTGTGTGCAACATATGTTCTTTGTTTACATAATATTAAGGAAGCTTAGTATATATATATATATACATATAATTCTCATTACTATATAATATATGTAGGTGACAGTTGAATACGTTTATTGAGATACGATAATTATTTATGATTTCTTCATGACTGATACAAAATCGAAATTTATCAGTCAGTAGACTCCTGGGTTAGCAATTAATTTTCCCGTATAACATTCTATTACTTTGGAGAAAAATACTGACACAAGAGAGTTTTATGTAGAAAATAAGCAAGATGGAAGTTTGTTTTTCTGTAAGGTTTATTTGAACTATGCGCAAATAAAAACTCGTTGGTGTAAGACTACACTACTTAAATAGAAACATGCAGTGTTTGGAAGTAACATGGGACTCTGTTTTCAAAGTTCAAAATAAGAAAATTATAGTGATAAATATGACTGAAACTAATTTAATAAAATTAATAAGTTTCAATATTTATAGAGCAGAAGCTTCAGGTTTGACAAAGGAAGTGTTGACTAGCTGATGTTTTTCTTCTTCTTGGTCTTGGAGTTGTTTCTTATGAAATTCTTCCATTTTTCGCCAGTGATAAGTATTAAGTGTACCGGTACAATTAGTGTATCCCTTAAATATTTTTTCACTAAAATATAAATTATATATGAATATAAAGTATATTTGAGAGTACATTATCATGTTGTGAGTGTGCTGAAAACTAATGAAGTCTGCATAGCTACGAAATAAATGGTGCAGATAACTTTCGTCACAGAGCACCATATTTGAGACCATATAAAAGATGTAGTTCTTAACAAACTCCCGGCTCGCTCTCGAAGGTAGCGACTCAAATAAACGAATGAAGTCTTGTTGTAAATCAAAATAACAAAAATATGCTGCTTGGTTTGTACCTATTATGTAAAGAATAATGCATTACGTACAGAATTTTCTGAATATCATAGGGGATAATTGTGTTTGGAGTGATAATTTTTATGAAATATTAAGAATTACCTCTAACAAAATTTAATGTCAACTGACAGGAGGATAGGGTATGGAGATATGATAGTATTGTTACATGCTGTGTGTGAAAGCCGGGTCGTTGGAAGCTGTGTTGCAACAACGTGTTGACTGGCCCATGGATCACAAGTCGGGCGGCTATGTAACGGAAGTCTCGCCGAAACTACGTCATAGAGACCTGTCTCAACTGCGTCTTAACCCTACGAGTCCGGCCTACGTGACTCAAGTCATGTCCGAAACATGTTGTAATGTCTATTTTTAGACTCATGTAATGTGGGGAACCCCTCGAGTTTGGCCGGGGTGTATAAGCCCAGGATCCACAAATTTGGGTACAGTTTGCTATTGGTCATGCTAGAGGAAGGTGCTACGCTTGTGGAGAGAGACTGGGGAAGACATCTTGGTGGCATCAGACTGTGAGGCGGCAGGCGGCTACATTCGGAGCAGTGTTGGGCGAAACAAGAGGACTACTGCGGCGGGCTGATAAGCGAAGAGGATGTGCGCGATGGGAGTAGAACCGAAGACCTCAAGAGTGAAGACAGCGATGCACTCGGGGTGCTGCGCAGCTCATGGTGATTCATCACCACTGCAGACAATTAAGGTTGTAAACTGTCACTATTTTAAAGACTGTTGATTGGATATATGACAGAATTTTTAGTGCGATTTGTAGTCTTTTATTGGTTAATAGTAAATATTCTTGTGCTTTAATAGTCAAAGTTAATTAACGTTCTGTGGCATAGTAGTAATTGTGTACATAATTAAGAGTGTTGTAAATGTTATGGTTGATTGCTGTTTTGTGTGTTTTTGTAAGCTTTGTGAGCTAGTAAATCAGTAACTTAATTCAACTCTTTTATGTTTAACTCTCAAACCTCAATCCCAAAAGAACTCATGGTAACTGCCCATCCATTAAGTTTTTGCTTAATATTGTAACACTGGTTTCAGAAGTGGGATAGAGGAATGAAGTAAATTCAATAATTAATTCTGTACATTGAATCATTGCACACAATTTCTGTTTAATTAAGTGAGTCACTTAATAAATTTTATGTTTAAATTTTAAGTTGAAATGGTGCAGAAATAGAAACAAAGCTCTCGTTGAGGGAATTAGTGGCCAATTAAGTGGTCAAATGAATTCAGTCAAAGACAGTGTAAATGAAAATGTAGATAAGAAAATTGATAGTGTAAATGAAAAAGTAAATAAGAAAATAGATATTGTAAATGAAATTTTAGATAAGAAAATAGATAGTGTAAACGAAAATGTAGATAAGAAAATTGATTATGTAGACAAGACAGTATATAGTGTAAAAGATAGTGTAAATGAAATCGTGTAAGTAGTTATCAAATGTCGATACGAGTACAGCCCCTCGCAGCCCCTACTTTACCGTTACATTCAGCCATCCCAAAAAGAGTGACGAAATCAAAAAGCCACTAAATCAAACACTCACTAAATCAAAAAGTGTCGAAATAAAAAAGTGACAATATCAAAAAGCCACTAAATCAAACAGTGTCGAAATGAAGAAGTGCCTAAATCAAAAAGTGACGAAATCGAAAAGCGTCGAAATCAAAAAGTCATTAAATCAAAAAGTGCCGCAATGAAAAAGTGACGAAATTAAAAAGTGTCTAAATCAAAAAGTGACGAAATGAAAAAAAGTGCCTAAACCAAATAGCGCCGAAGTCAAAAAGCGACTAAATAAAAAAGTGACGAGATTAAAAAGTGCCCAAACAAAAAAGCGACGAAATAAAAAGACGACGAAATCAAAAAGTGACGAGATTAAAAATTGCCTAAACCAAAAAGTGTCTAAATCAAAAGCATCGAAATGAAGAAGTGGCCAAATCGAAAAGGGGCTGAATCAAAAAAGTTGTTTGTAGTCGTTGTTGTTCCCCCGTCTGCCATACCATTCATTCATGTCTATGGTTCAAATATTGCCATATCAATAATCATAAAAGTATTACCAGCAGTATATTTTATTAATTTAAAGAAGTGAATTGTAATATAAGAAGTAAGTAAACTAACTATGGATAAGTAGCTCAATGAATTAAACAGCACGAAACAATTTAAGAAACTTTCCGAACTTATAATAGGACAGTCTTATCCCATAAACCAAGCGGAAATAATGGAAACATGGTATGGTCGCAAAGAGGTAATTACTTCAGGAAATTTTAAGGTAACTTTACCAGGCAGATTTGTACAGGTTTTCAGTGAAAATATTTTAAGCGATGTTAATTGTGGCGGCATAAATTTTGTTAATGAAGGAATGGTAGATTATGGTACTAAACAAAGGCCTTCTATTTTGTTAGTTAAACAATAATCATACTTTTAGAGTTTCAATGGTTTTACAACCATTAGAATTCAATTATCAATCTAAATGCAGCATAAACTCATTAAAAGTTTAGATAAACACTTCCAAATCCAATGTATTAAAGTAGATGAAACATCGAATTCTTTTTCAACATTTTTCAATGTACTTTCTATAGAAATATTGTCCATCTTTATTATTTACAAGAAAAATATAATAGTAAAAGGTTTACGAGCAACTTAATGCTGCGCCAAGGACCTTTTTAGGTTTACAGACAAGTTAATGTCTCGCCAGGGACCTTTTTATTCGGCCAGATTTAAACACCAACAAATCTCCAATGGAGAACTTCCTACCTCACCACTCGGCCGGCCTATATTTATCCACTTGGGTCGGGATTTGAACCCACGACCCTTGCGTTGAAAGCCGCGTATTTTAACCACTGAGCTAAACTGGTTATGACAGAGAGTATGTGTCTATAAAAGGTTCACAACGTCAACTGACGAGTTGCGTCAAGTAGTTTGACGAGTCACTACGAAAGTGAGTGTGCCTCGCGTCGGCGAGTGTTTGTGTGTTGCATCACAGATAGTGCAAGAGGCAGTCAAGGCCGCGTAGGAGGAAAAAGTCATGCCGACACCGACAGATCGCGATAGCAGTGCCGTGCGGTCAGACGTGCTGCCTGGGTTATCTTAAGTTAAAAACAAACCTGTATTCAATTAAATAATGGAAAACTGGAATATAACAGATTTTAATAAAGCAATACGATTGTATTTAAGCACAGATGCTACAAAGCTATTATTTTACACAGTGGTAGTGACACAGCCACTACATATGAATGATAAATCAGCATTTTTAAGCATTGCAAAGTAGTATCATTCGCCCAGAATGCAAAGAAAATTGAAGTTAGTCACACAAAAAGAAAATTTTCTTGCATGTAAAAGCTGTGGAAGTATAGAGTTAATGGATTGTGATTTTTGTGGTCTTAAATGTACAATTTGTACAGTAGTACGATATACATTTTGCAGTCGCAGTTCGTGCAGTGGTTATAAACGAAACAGTTATACGAGCAAAATAAACTTCGAGAAACATGTTGATAAGTGTCTGTTGATCTTACAAAGCATACTTTCATATGTTCAACACAGAACCATAAAATTTTGGATATTAAATTATTATGATTGGTTAATAAATGTCTATACTGATATGAAAATAATTAAAAAAAAAAAAAGGAAAAGATCGATGAATGCTCATTATGTACTGTACAAATTGTTGCAGAAGAATAATTATCAATGCAATAAAAATGATTTCAAATAACCTAAGAGAAGTATGACTTGGTTCGTCCGGGGACAGCAGCTAGCGGCTGTGGTTGTGTGGTTAACCTTGCCCTTTGACCTTGACCTTTGACCCCTGTAACCCGACACCCCGATGCCATCTTGTTTCCGGCCGACATATTGTTTCCGGCCGCACTGCTGTTTCTGGCCACCATCTTGTTTTCAACCACTATCTGGTTTCTGGCCGCCATCTTGTTTCCATCCACTTTCAAAAAGTCAAAAAAATTCCAAAAAAAGTTTAAAAATTCTGCCATCTTGTTTCCAGCCGCCATCATGGAGGTTTCTTGCGAAGCTTCCGAAAAAATTTTGATTTCGCATTCCATCCTAACCCCACACATATTTAATAAATAAAAATTTA
Organism: Medauroidea extradentata; assembly: GCA_003012365.1. Classification (NCBI taxonomy): domain Eukaryota; kingdom Metazoa; phylum Arthropoda; class Insecta; order Phasmatodea; family Phasmatidae; genus Medauroidea; species Medauroidea extradentata. The sequence continues at coordinate 3,674 of PNEQ01100719.1, read as the reverse complement.
GTAAAAAACTTTTTAATAAAAATTATTTGATAAAAAACTTATAAAAAATTATTTAATTAAATTAGCTACCTACACGTCTTACCCGGACGAGCTCCATCGACACACTGACTCCCCTCACCACTTGTTACATGTATATAATAATGTATCCTCCTCCCCCTTCCACATCCCATTCCTTTATTTTAATTGGCTGTTAGTCACATAATGAATTCCCCCCTTTCCCCTACTTTCACCTCTAACCGACACTCGTGTTATAACGCGCTCAAACTACTACATCCCCTCCATCTCCTCTCCCAATTTTACCACCTCTTTCTTTACCTTCGTTTAAAAAATTTATATACTTTATTGTTCTTACTATATTTAAGGTTCACAAGCTATGTGGTATATGTCTATACATAACCCCTAATATTTTTAATAACTGAAAATGTAAAATCAATCGTTATTATTTATTACTTAATTTCTTGTGCACAAAACTCGATCAATTATCGATCAGTTCAAGCAATTAATAATTTTCTATTCAATCGATCAATAATCCTACATTCTCGAATCTATACCCGATCGATTTCGGATAAATTCAGTAATTAATTATGATACTTACTTGCACATCTCCCAGACATAACGGACAGCAATCAACCTCTTCAGCATCGAGCAAGGAACTGACTATAGTTTTGTATAACCATGCAGTTTTCTACAGTACATTCCCCTCTTCTCTCCTTTCCCCTTCTCCTTCAACAGAACTGTCGTACCTGTTTGAACCTGTCCCAGTTCACTTCCCCCTCCTTTCCCCTCTCCGATCCTTCCCCCACCACATTTATTGATACACCTGGCCCAGCTTCTGTTCCGGCATCTCATGACATTGAACTGTCATTCCACTTCCCCTTCCTTTCCCCGCTCCGTCACCAGAGCTGCTGTACCTGTCAGAACCTGTCCCAGCTCACTTCCCACTCCTTTCCCCTCTTCGCCATCATTACTGCTGCACCTATCAGAACCTGCCCCAGCTTCTCTTCCTGCATCACATGACCTTGAACTGTCATTGCACTTCCCCCTCCTTGCCCCTCTCCATCACCAGAGCTGCTGTACCTGTCTGAACCTGTCCCAGCTCACTTCCCCCCTCCTTTCCCTTCTTATCAATCATTACTGCTGCACCTGTCAGAACCTGTCCCAGCATCTTTTCATGCATCACTTGACCTTGAAATGTCATTGCACTTCCCCCTCCTTACCACTCTTCGCAACCATTACTGCTGCACCTGTCAGAACCTGTCACAGCTTCTCTTCCTACATCACATGACCTTGAACTGACATTGAACTTCCCCCTCCTTTCCCCTCTCCTGCAACAGAACTGCTGCACATGTTTGAACCTGTCACAGCTCACTTTCCCTCTTCTTTCCCCTCTTCCCCGCCATTACTGCTGCACCTGTCAGAACCTGTCACAGCTTCTATTCCTGCATCACATGACCTGTTCAAGGTCATTGTACCTCCCCCTCATTTCCTCTCTCCATTTGTCAGTCAAGTCGCAACCTGTCCAAGCTTCTCTTTCTGCATATACTGGAGTATAAATAGCTACTTGAGCCCTGTGTTTATCATGTTGCTGCCCATCATCCTCACCTACTGCAGTTCTCCTCATGTTTTAGTTAGATTTTTAGCATTAAGTCTGCTCAGATGTTTTCATGATGTTCCACTGATGGCTCAAATTACTTTTTTTAACCTTTTTATACCTTTTTATTAACCTTTCAATTATTTGGTTTTATAGATTTACAAGTACTAGACTTCTAAAAATGTATACATTTTTCTCCCCTGTACCTATTCTGTAAGTCTATTTCACATGTTTTTGTTTAATTTCCTAACATTTATACAATTACTCGGTACGGTAACAATAAACCTTGAATAGTTTCACAATGTAGTCTTGGTGGAGTTTCGTAACTTATGCAGTAGTCTTATAGTAGCTGCTAGTAGTGTACCCCACGTCTCTTCTTTGCAGTCCACTAGCAATGTAGGTGTTGCATTAGTTACTAGACTTTGCCAGATAATTATGTCGTTTCAGCTTTTTGAACGAACTTTTTCGCTGTAGCCAGGTTGTAAGTCACAGTCGGGAGAGAAAAACTTTTCAACACATTAATTACATTCAGTATATTTGTTAGGGAAATATTATGCTACAGTGACAAATTTAATATAAATAGTCTAATGAACATGACATAACTTTTAGTCATATCCATATGGTAGAGAATTTAATGCATCTTAGCACATGCATAGTTTGTTGTCTAGCCAAATAAGCGTCAGTTTTTTGCTACACATGTAATATAGCTGCTTTTTCCATGATCTTATACTATGTAATGTTACTTGCATAACATTCTCTCTCTGTTCAAAGCTCTGATGTAGTCTTGGAAGGTAATTTTCTTTTTGATCACAAATTTCTGAATTCCTTTAACCTTTTTCTATACACTCTCGCAGAAACACCTGTAGGCATACATCTTTGCACGCAGTCCTACAAACTCAGTCATAGGCACAACGTTACATTCGTCTTTGAATTTGCTTATAACCTTTTTGTTTTTAGGCGAGTAGCATGGATAGGCCGAAGTATCGAATTCATTCTGTATAATTAAAACCGAAGTAGTTCTTGTACTAGATTTCACTGAGTACACGAGAATATAATGTAGGTAGCTGTAAGCACGCACACAAGAGCGCAATGTAGTTTTCTGACCTTGTCAAAGTCAAGAGAGAAGCTACGTGGTGCAATGTCACATGACACTGCCTTCGTGACTTTCTGACACCTGCATGGTGTCGGTAACATCCGCCCACGTGCATACTGCTTTGCTGTGCGAGACGTCAGTGTAGGAAGCGCAGGGCAAGCACTCTTGCATGTCGTTGTCGCATGGAGCAACCTGACTCGACTCTGGACTCTGGACTCTCGACTCTGGACTCTCGACTCTGCTTGCACACCTGTGCGGTGTCTGGTAACATCCGGCCTCGCTGCTGGACTGAGTCTGGGAAGTACACAGCCGTCCATTTCTCCAAGGCACAGTCTATGTATGTATCCGATGTATGCAAAGGAAAACACTGTTTTGACGAGAACAATAGAAAAGCCTGATATATGAACTACCACGCCCTACCTCGCTGCAGCCCAGTGCCGGACACTTTCTACCTTCCTATTACATTTTAAGTCTTAAGAAAAATTATGTCACTACTACCATGATAGCTCAGTGGTAGCATGTTTTTAATTTAATTTAATGGTCCACAGTTCGTATCTCCATCAGGGCACGATTGTTTTTTATCGGAACTATATTTTTTTGCTGAATTCAAAGCGTGCACATACAAGACTTTTACCAGTACGAAGTTGTAGTCTCATAATTGCAGACTGTACAGCTGTTGTACCCCGATTAGAGGTCCCCCTTAGTTTGGTAGTACGTTGACAGAAGGTCAACACACAGAGTGTGGAAAATATATAGTGACTTAGTTAATGTACAATAGTTAGTAGTTAATGTACTTTAGGTAGGTTGGGATGTATTGATATGTCAATTAATAATGTTAATTATGAACCATACTGTGTATTGTCTTGTAGTCAAGGAAGTAGATTGTCGCTGCTAGTCCGCCTTGACCGAGACGGGTTGGGCGGCCGAGCAAATAGCAAGCGAATTGTGTACTCTGATAAGGCCGGGCCTACGTCAGCTGCCCGGCGCATA
>PNEQ01100718.1:30774-57443 GCA_003012365.1 Medauroidea extradentata | reverse complement strand
GGTAGTACAAGATCATTAACTAGCCGGTCCTCGCATAAAGCGCCAAACAACAGAATGTGTGTATAGATCCGTGTGTAATGGACCTCGGAGTACACCTACTGGTAGTACAAGATCATTAACTAGCCGGTCCTCGCATAAAGCGCCAAACAACAGAATGTGTGTATAGATCCGTGTAAAACGGACCTCGGTATCACCCCATAGTTCCAGTGTCTGTGTATACATAAAACTACACGAACACTGCCTAGCGGCAACTCGCTGAACTTTCAACCCGAACTTACACATTTACTCCGAGGACCGGCTGGAAAATAAAAAAACAAAAGTATTTTTGTCTTCATACATGGACGTAGAAGCGTATTCTGAGGTCCGTTCATTGCGAGGACCGGGGTCCGGTCCTCGCAGTGCAAAAGGTCCTCGCAGCCCCGCTCTACGAGCATGCGATGGACCTCGCTTCATACGAGAAGCACACGCACACACACACACACAGGATGTTCACAAGCAACACCGACAAACTCCGGCAGGTGATTCCTTGTGAAAAATAAATCAAAATATATGTATACATTTTGTACGTAACCGTAATATTAAGGGAGTAATTCGCCTGAAAATAAAATCTTAAAACTTTGAATTCTCCATATACCGAACACTAATAGACGTAAACTGACGAAACTCAAGATATTACTTAAAGACAATACGGCCGACCAATCAACGGTAAACGCCAGTTGATACATTCAACCCTTACGAAAACAGAAGGTATGGCCGTCCTTAAATTGCTGACAACTTTTTAAACGTAAGGATAATCCAACATTTAAAAGTGAATTATTGGGTAATGTAACCTTAGTAATAAAATAGGTCCTCTTGTAGCGACTGTCTAGGACTCATAGTTTTCGTGCAAAACGTACGTCAAGTTTTGGTGCGATGACACAAAGCCTAGAGCGTAGGCAACCCTGCGTACACGAGTGCCTGGTTTATTCCGCAGTGTCGCACAGATTATTGTTGAGATTCACTGTAAATATCACGTACCGTAGTTTAAATAGCTCACATAACTGTAACCAATACTTTTTTATAAGAACAATGAGATGTCCAGCAGTCTAAAAATTTTGTAACGTTTCTTTTTTTATTTCTTTGCTGAATTTTGTTGAGTGAAAACTTGTTTATACATATTTTTGAACAAATGAATGTTAAAAAGAATGAATCATTGAAAAAGAAACCAATACAATGAAGAGTAAAGGTACGTTCAAGATTACAAAAATTGAAACATAAGATAAGGATTATATGTTTCGCTGTTGCAAAGTCCAACAGTAATAAATTGGAAAATTACCTCAATCCATTCGTTGAAACATATTGCATTCATCTATTATTTTTTGACAACTGTAAAAGTTGTTAAAATGTAATTTCGACTGCCATATTTAGAATACTGTAATATAAACATTACATTTGGTGCTTTCATTTAATTATATGCAGTTAACGCACAGAATGTATACACACACACACACATATATATATATATAAAGAAAACATTTTCATAAAATTTTTGTATTAGGTTACTTCAAGGCTTTATAAAGTTTTAAGATCAACTTTATTTACGTGAAACCTTCTTAGCCTTAGATAAACATATGCATTTTTTTTTAATTTCTGGGAAAATAAATATAGCATGCGATGGAAGAAATTCACTAGTGTTTTGAGATGATTAATTACAGCAAATTGTTTTCTACTAACAACCAGAAAGCGTTTAAGAATAAACGCTCAGTCTAAAATTTTGCCGAAGCTGAGATGTTTAAATTCTAGTCACTTTTACACCATGTTTTTTTAATTCTTGTTGCGGTTTACAAAATAATAACGCATGATCACGGTGTTACCGTTGGGATAACGATTTTATTCACGCAGCGTGATGGGAAACGTTATGAATTTTCTCCTTCTCACTATTCAGAAAGGTCGATGAACGATTTAGGGATATCGCATTTCTACTATTGTTGTTGTGAAATATTGTTTTTCCAAAAAAAAAAACACTTTTGGCAACACTGACAGCACACTCGCTACCCGTTCAAATACTAGAAAGTTTGACTATGGAAATTTCGCTTAAAGAATATAGCGCCAAACGCTTTCAGCACATTGTCTATGAGTATTTATGGAACACGCTCGAATCCAGCTTTATAAAGAGACATCGAAAATACTACTTTCCAGAATTCTATTCAGTAATGATACAATCAGATGACCTAGTTTGGTTGCATATGAAACTCTATGTGTTTGTTCATGGCTAAAAGTTGATGCTACTAGATACATTCTGTGGGCTTTAAACTATTTCAGACATGAACATATACTTATTCTTTATCACGAATTTGTATATATACACACACATATATATAATATATATATTATACATATAATATATATATTATATATACAGTCTCTTAGGTCAAATATCAATTATATCTCCGAAAAAATAAGGTCTCCTTTTTCTTTAACTTCAGAGTAGTAGACCGAAAAGCTATAGTAAACTAATTGGAATAACATTCAATTACCTAAAACGTAAAATAATTGGCTATTTAATTATATTTTATTAAACTTTTGAAAGCATGTGTAATGTAGTAGACTCAATGGATACATGTACAAAACTAAAGACCTGCAGGCCCCTTTTATAAACAGCCAGGCATTGACGTGAATTTACTTCAAGTTTTGTAAACTAAAAGAAGATGCAGATGAGAATACTATTTTCTTATATACATATATTATTTATTTTAGTTCAAAACTGTTATATTTTATGGCATAAAGCGCGTATGTTGAATTCTAAATGTGTTATGTGTATGTGATATTGATAGACTATACATATATTTATACATAATAGTACATTTATATATAATTATCATATAGATGCTTTTGTACTATATTAATCCACATACGTGAAACAGTTTTTTTTATTTCTTTGCAAATGCCATCATTTTTATTTTTAATACTATAAATAAATATGCTTAGTTGTGGATATATAAATCTTAGCAGTACAAAAATTTAATATTCTTTTTTAATAGACTTGTTTCTTTAGTACGAGAATATTGACTGTTTCCATGAAACATTTTACATTATATTGTTGTACTAAAACTCATTAAAGAGTTTACATGCAGATGTTCGAACTATTCAACTACCAAAAGTGCCTCTACTTCTTAAAACATGTATTTTTCCGTTATTTCCTACTTCGGCTAACATGCTTTTCACACATCTCGAAGGACCTTTTCGCATATTTAAGCTTAAACATAAAACTACCAAGTTATCTGCCCAGCGATACGTCGAGCGGGTCCTCTCCGAAACTTACCCCTCCCCCTCCTCTGCCTTAACTAGCAACGAATTCTAATTGCAAGTGGACAAAACAATTTCGTTTCGTAATTGGCTACGGATAGGCGCCGCACTAATTAACGAGCTTGCCAGCCCGTGACGTTGAGGGCAGCTGGGTTCATCTCCCAGGGCGTGGTGGGGGGACAGAAGTGTTCGAGGGGAGGGTGGGGAGGTTATAGGTCAGTTTTATTTCCTGAGAGGCTTCGGATCACCATTCCCCCCCCCCCGTATCACTTTTGCTGGACTTTCTCTCAGGGTCGCTGTCACTGAGGGAGTTCTACCCCGCAAGATAAACCTCCCAATCTGTGCGGTTCTGTAATCTGTGCTAGCGTCCGCCAGTCATTAGGGAATAGATTCTTTCAGAGAGGTTCTTGTGTGGTGTCGCCAATGCAGACTCCATGCACAGGGATGCAACAGAAAAAAAATGTCTGGAATACCGAATGAGCTCGGGAAGGCAAGGTTTAATATTTAGTTTAAGGAGAACACCCGGGATTGAGAATGTTACGGAAATGTCTTGTTTAAAACATTTTGAGAAGTTGTCTAGAAACGTGTACGAATATAGTCGCGTGTTTTTTAATATCGGATTTTAAAATAGGCCGTGCAAACAACTTGTGATCCTGAGCCAAACATAAAATATTCCTGGATTCGGGAGTCGATATTCCATTATTCAGCACTACCATACATGTAAAGTTGGCAAAATTTGCAGTCAAATTTCTAGAACGTCTGTAAACATAATATTATTCTTACAGAAAAAAAAATACTACATTAAACGTACCTTTTCTTGAAACATAATGTATTCAATATATATTTTTAAAATATTTTCTTCGCTTCGGAATCGAGAAAATACTTTGTATTCATATTCCACTATCCAGAAGCCCCTTCAAATATTCTTACGCCGTTTTTAAAGTTCGTCTTTCAAATCACGGGTTTCTTCCTAATCCCGGAAGTTCACCCTTAAATATATTTCATCTATATAACCCTACTGGACGTGAATATCTTGTACGATAGTGTACACATTTGTTTGATGCATTAATTCAGCTTTCGACTCAAATAAAAACAAAACTAATCCCAGTCATGATTTGGTTTTATTCTTTTCTCATGGGGTCGCGGTAGCCGAGTGGTCAGACCGTTGACCTCCCACCAAGGCGACCCGGGCTCGATTCCAGCGGGGTCGGTCTCCGGATTTTCGCATGTGGGAATCGTGCCTGACGATGCCGTTGGTTGGCGGTTTCTCTCGGGTATCTACCGTTTCTCCCGCCCCTTAATTCCGGCGTTGCTCCATACTCACCTCATATCACCCCTCACCAGCGCTGAAGACCTCGATGTTAAGGTTCTTATCTAGGTAGGTTGTGTTGGTGTATGTGAAGCACAAAACCGATTGAGCGTTAAGAGTGACGTCGGTCGGCGTATGTAATGCATTATCGCCTCTACACGCAAACCCAGCAACTGGCGCGCAGAGCTTTATTATTGCTCATTTTCCTATGAATAAGCAGTGACCGTATTATTTTATTTGCGATACTTATGGTCAAATTTCCACGCTTATTTCTATATTGTGTCTTTCAAATCCGGCGGGGATTTTTCTTCTAAGTACGGCAGTTAAAAGAAGCTGTTTTTAGCCATTTTGAGGGTCTTGAAAATCGTGTTTCCAATAAGCGATTCTAATATTTAAACTGATTGAAACATTGCTTGGAATATGTTTTGTTTTCATATATGTTCAATCGTAAAGCACGGTCAGATGTTTCTTCCAAATATGATTACTAGTAACTCGCTGCAATTCGTTTCAAGCGAAGTAGATAGGAACCTCAAGCGCATGACAAAATTCTCTCGCGCGTTATTATTATTTCTAGCTTAAAAAGTTAAAAACATATAACTCTACAAAAAATACAGTAATTAACGCGAAGTAAAACAAAGTATCGTTAAGGTCCTAGGAGTAGTTGTTTCATGTACCGTAACTAAACAATTTATCGGATTTTTGCCATGCGAAAAATCCCTACTTCCTTCGGGCTTTGCTTCCGAGTTCTGAGGATTGAAGTCTCGGATACGTCTCTGTACAAGGCTGGTCCCTGAGGATACGCAGAAGCAGCATCATGTTTGTAGAACTGGTACTGTCACAGCCGTGCCCACCTTACCTCCCCTCCTTGAAAACATCACTCCTCCCTTCCCCTACCCCCCATCAAAGCAATGCTACGGACCTGCGCCAAGCAAATCCGCTGAAACATGACACTCGGTGCGCGGACAGTAAACAAACTACTACGAGAGTAATCCCGACTCTCAGTCGAGACTTTTAGTTTTAAATTGGCTCGCCTACTGAATTACGTTGAAATACGTAGAAAGAAGGAAGATAGTTGGTCAACACTTAAAGACGATGGTCTTTCATTTATTTCAAACAATTGTAAATAACTTAAATATTTTTTAACCACATGCTTTGAAAAAAAAAATTCAAATTGTTTACTGTCATACGAAACACAATTTTGCCAGAGCGTTTTTTTTAAATAATGTAGGCTTACCGTTTGCTAGCAAAAAAATTATTCTGCTTCAATTTGACTTATTTTGGCAACAAAATATGTAATATTTCAGGGACAAAATTCTGAAAATCCGTTTGGTGTACTGCAACAAAAAATTCAGATATAAACAATGATATATAGGTATTCAAACTGCAAGAATGAATTTTTGTTATATGCATTAATTTGTGTTTTAAAAAAATATTTTCGAAACCACTGCAAAAGTAACGAGCGAGGCCTTAAAATCCCGTAGGAGAACGACTACAAGGAAAACCTCGCACGCCAGTTTGGCGCGCTGCGAGTAGAGGCGATATGCTTCTCGTCAAGCGTGGAACACTGACTCTTATCGCTACGCTGTTCCCGGTGAATACTCCTCTAAAGGCTCGATTTCAGTCGCCATCTTGAATTTTATTATTTTTCGCCTTTTTTTTTTTTTTTTTTTAATTTTGAGAAGAAAAATATAAAATATTCGATTATACCTCTAATTCTATATACTTTGTGCTACATTACAGACATGGCGATTGTGCTGGTCATGTATAACTTGGTCGCAATCTGTAAGGCGAATTATGAATGTAAAAAAAAATTACCGCACTGATTGTGGCGTAATTATTTGCTATTATCTGAATCGCATTGTTTGTACTGTTGCGCAAGGTATATAGAATTAGAGGTATAGTCGCAGATTTTACATTTTTCTCCTCAACATTTAAACAATACGAAAAATAATAAACATCAATTTGTCGACTGAAACCGAGCCTTAACGGTGCCATCTTCCCACTGATCCATCTTTACTAAGAGACTTCAAGAAGTGACCATACAATTTTATTTGTGGAAAGTCTGAAGCAAAGTTCAGAGCGTGTTTCTATCCGAGTTACACAACCATCAGGTTAGAACGTTTTGAAGTATGACAGCCTGAAAAGGCCGTTTTTATCTATGTTGGAGGCCTTAGAAACAAAGCTGATAATAAGCATGGTGACTTAGCAATGAATTGCCTTCTTATCCGATTTTTTTTCGTCCAATGGTACACTGGCCACATGTGGAATAGTTTTGAAATTAACGTATTTACGAACACATTGCAACATGTTTAATGTGTGTGGTAGGCGACGTGCTTAAGAACGTAACTTATACCGAACGTCGGTCAGAAAACGTTAGGTAGTCAAACCTTATGGTTCCGAACTTACGGTGGAAAATCAAATGAAAATTTATACGCAAGTACTATTCCCCTTGAAACTAAGTGGCTTCATGCTTCTTAGGCAGGACATATTGTATAAATAAGTAGACGAATGTATTTACTTGTAAGAGATTTTTAAACGTTTGTTGCAATGGGAGTTTACAATTAGAATTTATTGGTTTGTGGACATACGCCGTTGCTCGTGTTTTACTTATCAAACCTGCGTTCAATGACAAATTGCGAAAACGAAGAGGAAAAAACAAATATAAAATACACACAAAAATAGAAGGAAAAAAAAAAACAATCCCATTCGCAATCCAATTCGCATCTTGGTGTTCCGACCAGCTGTGTCTCAGCCTGAAGACGGGGAAAGATCACAATCCCCGATACGTTGCAATTTTCCGTTGGTTTTAACTTGTGTTGTGTTGTCTCTTGTGTTTTGTTTATTGTCCACTGTTCATTGTTTTTTGTCTATTTCCATATTTTTCCATATTGTGAATCTGGTCCTATACGTGTGTCTGTCTTTTGTATCTGGGTGTTGTGTCGATATTCGAATTCTACTTCTAGAATTCTTTGTTGTCTAATGCAACAATTATTTTAAAAAAAGAAGAACAAACTTACGGAATTCCTCTGAGATTGCTTTTTTTTCTAATTCTGTGTGTGTTTTATATTTGTTTTTTTCCTCTTCGTTTTCGCATCTTGTTATTCAACACAGGTTTGATCAGCAAAACATGAGCAATGGCGTATGTCCATGAACCAATAAATTCTAAGTATTAACTTGTAGTTAGTGATTGTTTATAATGACGTTGAAAATGTTCACCAAGGAGAAGCAGAACATCTGACTCAATGTCTCCTTGTACTAGAGCTGCGGTGCAATAGGTAAATGTTTACGCATCCATCCCGCACCAAGTTATGCGGTAACTCTCCAGCCAGATTCCAGTCTATGCACACATCCTGGAAACTCGCAGCACCTCCAGTCCTTGCGATGGTACTTCCCGGAGCAAAAGAGAAAACGCGGTGAAGAGGGTAAGGGGATAAGAAGGGGAAGTGTTAGTAAAAACTTGGTGAGCGCCAAAGTTGGGCTAACGCCGATTGTCACGCAAGAGTTCGAAAATTACTTCAGATCGCTTTATTGCCGCAACCCCTTTGCAGTCTGTCCTTCTCTAGCTTAATCTATTTCCCTTACCCCTACACGCTTCGTCTCTCTCTCTCTCTCTCTCTCTCTCTCTCTCTCTCTCTCTCCAACACCCTTCCAATTCTCTGCCTCTCTTTCACCCCCACATTCATTTTTTCCTCTCCCGCTTTATTCCGTCGTGTTTGCCCTATGCATCTGCGAACCACCGAGTTCCAGCCTATCTCCAGTCTCCCTCCCCAATTGCCTAACTTTTTTTTTTTTTAATTCTTTCAAACAACGCCACTCACCCATTCCCTAGTTTCTTTCCGCTTGAACCTCTCCAAACGTAAATTTTCATGGCAGCAGATCGCGTTCCCGTTACTTAAGGTAATTAACTCTTCGAGCAGAAAGTTTTCATTCGTCGATACGTTCACGAGTGCAGTTTGCTCGAGACAGGGAGGTGGTATAAGAGTATGGGGGAAGCAGTGATTTCGGTTTTCAGCGGGTTATTATTAGCAAGATTACGTCCTTATGAAGACATAATTAAGGCGGCCGCCTGGCCGGCGCTTCAACTACTTGCAGCGTGTTAGGAATTTTGTTTTTCCTTGTGATCAGTAAACGTACGTCCACAGCGTCCACACTGCTTACATACGAAAATAAAACACACTTCTGACTACTTAAGAATGTGACTTTCAAGACACCGCGCATTATTTTAAAGCCATCAAACATGGCTAAAATCGGCTGTTCAGTCGGTTATTTCTCAAGATTCATTTACTGGATTCGTTCCGAATTAAGGCTTCTGCCTACCTCGGGGCGCGGGGGGAGCAAGGACAGGGTTTTACATGTTAAACTAAATTCCGTGTAGCTCTGTCACCCTTTGAGATTTCGCTTTCGGATGGAAACCATTTTCTGCATTGAGAAGAGGAGAATACTGTGACGTAAACGAAAATGTGAAAAGAATTTTATGAATACAGGGTTTCGAGTGTTTAATCGGCATGAAAACACTTATTTGCTCACAGTTTTCATGGTATTTATATAACTTGCTAAAAGATTCCATAGCAGTGTGGGCCGTATCGTACTGAACAAAAAAGTCAGTGGTAGCATATATGTAGGTTTGAAAGTGATTGAGATATTTAGGAATATAATTTAACCTGCAACGCCCTATCCTTGCTGCCGCCGGAGCTCTGAGGTAGGCAGAGTCCTTAAGGCCTGCCATTGCATTGTACTTGCTACAGTTACAGGTTCGTTAAATCCACCGCTTTAGGTCCCACAGCAAAAACGTCAGGTCGGGAACACTGCGAGCATGTTTACGACTTTGGCCGTAGAGGCGATATCACAATACATGAGCCGGCCGACGTCGCACGTAACGCCTCGTCAATTTTCACCTCACATACTCAAATACACCGTTCACAAGGCGCCCGTCTTCAGGGGAATTGTGCACTGCCATCTCTAATTTACAGAATTCCCCAAAGACAAGCATTCCTGAAGTTCTAACAACATTTTTATCATTCCATGCACTAAATGTTGGTTTAATACACGTTTTCCATTGGCAGATAACACATTGCTCCCACATTATTTGACCTTTGTTGGAAGATAAAAAAGACTGTGTTATTTATAATCTGTCAACAAAAGTTGGATAAAGCATGGCATGTTAAAAATGTTTGTTCGCCTTCGGGAATGCTTGTAATGAGGAAAATAACATACAGTCGATTAAAGACGTACTGTAAAGTACAATTCCCCACGGATATAACATTCACGATAGACAAAATATATATCTTACTTATATAAATAAACTACTCATATATAAAATGGTTACATCTGTGAAGTACACGGTAAAAAGCCAGGTGACAGGTGTGTTAAACATGTCGCGGGAACTCGATGTGACGTGGCCTGCTGTAGTCTACGTATCTCCACAACCTGACAAGGCATGTGGCTTGAGGCGGTTGTCAAAACTCACGAAGGGTAGTAGGGTAGCTTGTTTCAGTCACATGACCAGGTTTTGTTGCACTGGAAAAAAAGTTTGGTTTGAGTTAAACAACATACGAATAATTAGTACTTGGCGATAGAGGCTGAAACAAAATTACATTATTGTTCTTATTCTGCCACCCAAGTGTTTGTTTGGCAACGCATTGAGTACTTGTCGAGGCATCAAAAAATACACGATAGCACCGAAACACTTACACAGGACCCTCTCATCTAGGACCGCATATCGGACACCTGAATTAGTATTAGCCCATTCAAATAGGGTCTCACCAGTAACGAAAGTAAAACATCGGGAATGAATGCATTTTATTGAAGACAAATTTACCATCGACAAATCACCATGCGCTGCGCATGCTAATTAAAAACATTGTTTCCAAGCTCTCCAACCTAGTTAAAAACGGCCAGCCTCCCGTACTTAAAAATATATTAATCGGGTGTGTGCGAAATTTAGATAGAAACGTCCACTTAACTTTACCACAGACTTTGCAACAGTAGTATAATATTTTATGGTTATCGCTCATGCACTGAAAAACAAATTTCTTAAATAGTATTGGGAATTTTTAACCTACGCACAGTACGGGACACTTACTGCACTTCAGCTTGTAAATCGAGCAACTGCATTTAAGCATTGTTACTAAACAAGACTGATAATACAAGTATGCATGTGACTGTTTCCTAAAAATGTATAGGAACGCTACATTGATGTATGGGAAATAATTTGCCCATACCAACTTTCTTATCTCTACTATACACCAACGTGCTACATTTATAAATAACTTATTACAGCGTAGTCTAATAGTAAAAATGGACCCGGGGGGGGATGGTCTTGCCCTATAGTGCTGGGCTCGTTGTGGCGATACTGTATTTGATGCGTACTTCACGATAGTCCTTACAGCTCGGTCACTTCTGAGTCTTTATCGTGGAAACCACTTAAAAGTGTTCAAGTGCGTTAAAAACGTAATTTTATATATTTATATAGTTACAAAATGAATATTGTGTAAGTCATTATGTTGGGGGATCATAAGTTATTATTAGTTGAGGGGTTTCACTCAGATGGTAGCTACACTGTGGGTTTATTTAGAAGTTATTTAGGGCTAAATGACCTTAAGACAGTTAAATGCATGAGGATCCGGCGTCAGAGACTGTGCCTCAGAGATTCGTAACACTGGAAACAATTTTGTTTAAAACGTTGGCTAAAACTATTGTCTGAGATTGCTATCGTTTAATTTTCGCAGATCGGTTTCAAAAAACCTACAGTTATAGATTAATGCTTTTAGCGTTGAATTACGTACCTCGCCCTCTTAAGAACGCTCGAGGATGCGTCCTTTCTGCGCCGCGACAACTTCATATTTGAGCTGGCAGCACACAGTTTCTTTCTCTACACAGCAGGAGTCTCTCAAACCTCCTTCTCCCCCCACCCCCGGGGGGGGGGGTGGGGTCATTTAAGTCGCGGTCATTAGCCAGGTCTCTCGAGCGCCGCTTAATCCAGGGATAATTACCGATTATTCTGCCCGGAGACGGGAAGCCTCAGCCGCAAACAAAGCCACGAAGAATAACCCCCTGGTAAAGAAATTTACACCGGCGGCTTTTGAGTGCCAGGACGAGGGTAGTGTTTCATCCCTCCAAAGAACACAGCTGGCACGAAACACTCATCTTTGAAGACTGTCCTTTGGTGAAAATAACGCCATAGAAACCACTGTCGCATATCAAACGTCACCCTCACACAGGGCAGTTATTATCTTCCAGTGTCTAGTCGTGCAGAGCTCGTTTGCTTGGCTTACGGAGATTTCATTTCAGAATTTCCTTGGGTGATGACTGTTTTATATGGGCACTTGATTCCTCTCAGAGCAGTAATGAAGAAGACTTGTGTATCTCGCTGGTACGTCCCTTGTGAATTTCATCGCTGAGGGCTACTTGTAATATGCTCTCAAGAAGGATTCCGCGCAGGACACAGCACATACACGGCACTCCAGGATGTAACAGATCATATTTACAAAGCCATAGATGAGTCGAAAGTAACAATATAAATTTCTCTAGACTTTACAAAGGCATTTGATACCACAAGCCACTCAGTTTTGTTAGAGACCCTGTCTGAAATAGGTCTTCATAACAGCTCGTGTGAATGGGTTAAAAACTACTTACAGTGTCGCTACCAGCAAGTCTCATTACAAACAGCTAAAGGAGAGATGTTATCAACTAAGGAATTAGTTACAGCTGGAGTACCACAAGGTTTCGTACTAGGGCCTCTGCTCTTCTCCATATATATATATATATATATACACACGTTACCATCATGTCTACAAAACTTGATGTGCTTCCAATTTGCGGACGACACACAATTACTTCACCCATGCAGGTCTGAAAGCATATCGGTAGCAATAAGTGATATTAACAACGATCTCTCGCGGATAGTAGATTGGTGTAGTGGGAATATTCTTAAGCTAAATCGCCTTAAATGATCGTATATGATTATTGGATCCAAACCAATGCTACAAAAATCCACAGCACTCAACCAATTTTAATTGATGGCTCAGTAGTTCCAGCTTGTAATGGGTATATACATTTAGGTATTGTTTTCACATTTACTCTGGATTGGTCTAAGAACACTTCTAAGTTAATACGAGCAGCTTATTATAAACTAAAACATTTATATCCTGCCACAAAACTTGAAATTGCAGTTGTGTGATTCCTTAAATTGTCATGCTTTAAGTACTGTGCCGGTCTATTCGTAGGCCTTGATAAAAAAACCCAAAACAGTGTCCAAAAGGTTCAGAATTCTTGTATTCGCTTCTGCTACAATCCTCAAATACGAGATCACATAACTCCCTACTTAAATATATCTAACTGGCTAAATATGGAACGTTGATGCTTATTTCACTTATTGTGTCAACAAGAAATAATCCTCACTAAGAAAGTGCCCTCCTATCTGTACGAAAAGATAAATAAACAAAAACCACAGCACACATATCAAACTGGATTCAAAACGAACTCCCAAGTTCCACGACATAAAAACTCAACATTTAAAAAATATTTCAGCTAGCTCTCTTGCAGTCAGTGGAGTGCTCTGTCGGAGGATTTGAAATCTAGTAACGATGTCGTTTTCAGATAGAAACTTAAATGATTTCTGCTGACGCAACAAAAATAAATCTAAATAATGACAACTTGTGAGACTGATTTCTGGACAATATGCCTTAAAATTAATAGTATAGTTTTTTATGTAAGTTTAGGTTAATTTTTAATTTTATATTTTTATTTTTTTAAAGATAAATGAAACATATTCACAAATAACTGTCACATTATGTAACTAAACTGTAATATCTGTACAATAATTTATAGGTTTAAGTTTAATAATATAACATCAACTATATGTAATTTTTGTGGTTTATCTGTATGAACACGGTCTGTTGTAAACCGGCCAATGGCCGAACACTTCGTGGATAGATAAATAAATAAAGTGGCGACTCGTGGGTTGTTGCCAGTGAGGACACAAGTTGAATTGTGTAAGATTGTGAGCTAGTTGACGCTACAGCCACTGACACGCTGGTATGTAGGTGCCGCTTATTACTGACTGGTCATAACACGATAAGTAGCCAGTAGATATTTAATGGTTATTGGTATACGGCAGCGCGTTCACACGAGTGTACAGTTCTCGGCAACGTGTGCCCTCCCTGGCAACAACCCTCGAGCAGCCACTGTCCACACGCTCAGATAATTAGGGCCAGCTGCTAATATCCAGTGTAACCCAGCACTGCGCGGTACTGGTTATGTAAATTATTGCAAGCAAGCGGACGGTACTTGTTAAAGAATTTCACTGATGTTACAAGTCTACATCGTTCTATTCCAACTATAGTCTGTCTGATATAAGAATTCAACTTTTTGACATTTATGTTTGCATTTATTTTTTTATACTTGTTTCCATGAAATAAGCAGTGTTTTTCTCTGCCACAAGTAACTTTTGCACAAACACACTTAGCTGGGTCTCAAAATGTGCAATTTATCAAAATTAAAAGTTATTTCCTGCAGAAATTGGTACACATGATAGCCTTAAAAACTGTCAAAAAATTGAATTCTTTCGTGGGACAGACTATACAGTAGGTGGTCTAGGTTGTGTTGGGGTCAGAAAACTCGTCGGTTCGTTGCTATTACGGTCCTTAATTTGGGAGGGGGGTAAGGTTCAAATTTTCGCAAGTGGAAAAACATTAAAGTTTGCAAGGGGATTTTTCTCTCTTGGTTCTCCCGTTTCCCCCCGACATTGCATTCTACCGTTGTCCAGTTTTTGTTTCGTATCGGCTCACGAGCTCTCAGTATCACTATGTAATATCAAGTGGTGACTCCACCATTTTAGTTTTGGATAGTTTGTAGTACAGGGCAACGAAGGCTTATAGCTGTGTGTTCTACGAATCCAAGTACAACATTTGGAGTCACAGCTGTCTAAATAAAAAACACCCCTCCTTTTCTTTTATCATTTTGAGGGTTTCCAACATCTCGATAATATACAGCACGCTGCATTTTTTTAAATTTATGATGAATAGTTAGAGTGAGTGAGAGATTTTAGTTAGCGCTTATCATCGAGGTTTTTTTTTAGCACTGGTGAGGGGTGACAAGGTAAGTATGGAGCAGCACCGGAAAGAAGGGGCGGGAGAAACGGGAGATCTCCGAGAAAACCCACCCACAAACAGCATCGTCCGGTACTATTCCCATGCGAAAATCCGGGGACCAACCCCGCCGAGAATCAAACCCGGATCGCCTTGGTGGGAGTCGAATGGTCTGACCATTCGGCCACCGCGGACCCTTGTGCATAGTTTGAAGTCTGTGTTCTTTTCGTAAGAAGAATAAATTTAGCAGTTTCGCGTAGAAAAAAAAACAAACATTTGGGATACGCCACAATATCGTTCATATACCAGACACATTATATTTCGTATTGCTTCAGTACAACTTGTCGGTTACAATGCAGTGGTCAGCTATTTTCAGGTTCATTTAAGAACCAAAATTGTTTACACACATTACATCAAACATGTTCAACACCTTATAGTAATACGAAACATTGGCTGCTGTAATTACTTTTGTGACTAATATAATGACAACCGAGGCTCATAAAAGCTTTGCCCTCAACGCTGTATTACGTTGATGAAAAGTAATGCCAATGAAGCGTTTAAAGTTTGAATTAGCGCCAAATAAAATGCTGTGTGGTAGATTTTGTTGGCGCAACAAAATATTTATGTCAGAAAAGGAAAACAAACTTAATGGCATGTTTTGCGAGAAATAAAAACATATATTTCTTTGATTTCAGATTGGTTTCGCAAAATACAAACGAGTATAAATGTGATGGTGATACCTAAGACTTCTCCGAATTGTCGTGGCGTTGTAGCGTCTCAATCGTAAACTCACAATGAGAAGATATAATATGTAAATGATGAGTTCAAAACTCAAAATCAAACTTTGTAAATATCAGTCTTTCCAAGCAATTATTTTGTACCTGTATAACAAAATTTCTGCTATGGAAACGAAATTCTGGTAGGTTCTTCTGTAAACACCGAGCGGTACATTCTAGTATGAATGTTAAAAATCCTAGCAGGTTAGCAAACACCGGCTCGATTAATTTTAAATATCTGAACGTAGATTACCGCAAAGTACCTACCAGGGACGGTCAAAAAATACAGAAGTGTTTGTTTTTCGGTAGAAGATAAAAATTTTAACAAACCCTTGAGTTTTCGCGAATAACCTCTCTCTCTAACTCCATCTTTTTGATCACGTCAATGGCTGACAGATATATACGTAATTGGCTCTCAGTTAAAATGTTCGCCGTTAAAAGTGATCCACTGGCCGCTGGTTCTCTCTCTCTCTCTCTCTCTCTCTCACTCTCTCTCTCGCTCTTTCTCGTGAAGTTCATGGTACAACTAAGCTTTCAATGCATTTCTTTGAAAGCGGCCAGAATTTCAACAGGCGAAGCCCGGGATTTTTTTGTTTCTCTTCCAGGTATTTCGAATGCGAAGCAGATCGAATGCACGTCCCATTCATCGCACAGTGGACAAGCACACAGGGGATTCAAGTATTTATCGCGACGCACTCGCGCTATATGGCGGTCATTTTTGAACCCTTCCCACCTGGCCTGCCGCTGCCCGGGACAAACAATTACGAAAATGGCGCTCAGGCAACAGCTAGATATTTTCTCCCTCACAGACAGACACACATAGACCTCCGCTCTCTTTCTCTCTTCCTCTCTATTTCTGTCTCGTTCTTTTCGCGTGTGTTTGATACGCCAAATTAAATGAATGCACACCCAGTAATCATTCCATCCGGCCATCCACTTTGTTTGCTAGAGAGCATTTGCGATGTTGCATGACCCATGACGGCCTCTCCCCACCATACCCCCTCCTCCCCCCTCTTCAGCCTTGCTTTTTCACTCGGACCAAGTAACCCTCACTATAGCGACTCTCCTTCCATAACCGGGCAGGCAATCCAGCGCTATCCTGTATCATCATCTGAATGGCACTCCAAACACCGGAGCATATTCCTAATATTATTAAACTTGAGTTATTTTCGGATCCTTTTTGATGTCCGCCAGACAAAGTACGCGGCACTATAGCACTTCATTTCCAAGCCTGAGTAGAAAAAACTCTCTCTCTCTCTCTTTCTCTTTATTTCAAGCAGGAAAATGTACCCATACGTGCGTAAATAGACAGCCGTGCTTATTAATAGTACGCTCATAAATCAATGACGGCAATACTCATAGGAACTCAAAAGGAACGAACGAATATTCGCATTCAGAAATATATTTTCAATTTTTATTTCACTTACTAACGGTAACACTGTGGCAATTTAAAACTAAATATTCGCTCCAAGAAGTATGATTTGATATAGCCAAAGGACATCTACCTTGAGTAATTAGAGCCTACCGTACTAAACAAAAAAAAAACAACAGCTGACGATAGCAAAATAAAGCATAACTTTTTTATATTCGAATGTAACAAACTGTCAAGCAATATTACAAAACTAAAATTATCAATCGATAAAGTTTACAAAATACACTGTAACACGGGAACAGTACTTTGGTGTCTCAAAGGGATCATTGTACTACGATATCGGTATTTATTAATGGACTGGAACAAATTACGCATGCAATTTATAGGAAAAAAGAAAATGTTATGTTTTAAGAAACGAATCAAATGAGTGACTCGTGATAGGCGAAATTTGCGCGTACTTTTGTTTGTAATGTTTTAGCTTAAGAAGAACTGAAAAACTTTTATATAATATCTGGCATTTACTTGAAGATAAGAAATTTTGGATTGACTGTTTTGGTTCCTATCCTTCAGCAAATATGTCGAGAGTAAGAAAGCAGTTATTATCTGGCAATGTGAACAGTAGCTGAAAGTTACCATTTAGAGAAGGAAAGTTAAAAAAATGTTTACCTAAGTATTCTGGAAAGCCATGGTGTATAGTTAAACTGCTCAGTGAGTGAAACATTAATTACTTACTACAAAAAATTGGTAAAGTATAGGCCTAATGAAATGTATTTCATTTGATAATATTATATTATTTTGTCTAAATTAGATAATATGTGGTTTGCCAACCAATACAAGTAGCGAGGCAACCACTGTTGTTGAATTCAATGCAGTAACGTTCAGTGGTAATCTAAGTTGTTTAAATGGCCAGATTATCGTAAATATTAACTAAGAGTTATTAATACATCAGTTTACAAAGCTGTGTGTTAAAGGTTAGCAACGTTATACACACACATTATAGGCTATATATATATATATATATATATATATATACACACACATACTGGGTGAGTCTAAAAACACCGACAAACGCTGGCTGGTATTTCCTTACGAAAAAGTAAGCAGAAATTATATTTTGCACTTTTCGCCTAAACTTAACATTAAGGGCGCGCAATGATTTTTTGAATACCAACATTTATAGTCGTATTTCCCCAAAATCGGAAACTAAATGACATTTAAAAAAAACAATATTTTCAGCATTGCTTAATGCAGTTGGGATCTTAAAATCATCAGCAAATACGACTTGATACCTTCTACGATTATAAAATTAAAGAGGTGACTACCCTCTAATTGCATACAACTTTTTTTACCGTCAGGATTTTCGAACATTTTAAAAATCGTTTCTTGAAAAATGAGATCCGTGTAGCAAAAAAGGTCCTCATATTGCAACTGCCCAGGGCATACAGTTTATGCTCAAAACACACTTGAATATTCGCGCAGACATACAAAACCTACAGCATAGGCAAACCTGCGAACATCCATGTGATGTGTGCAGCGTACAGGTGATGGTGGACATTCACAGTAAACAACACGTACAATTACGTAAAAGTCGCAGATCAGTTTATTGCTAGCATTCTGCGTACGTATCGCAGTAATTGTGAACGAAAATGGTAGGTCCCAGTCAGCTGAAACATGTGTAAATGGTATTGTGTTCGTCACACTGATAATAAATCAAACACGAATTACTTAGTGAGGTAATACTTGAAAAAGAAAAATATAGCACAATGTCGGTATCAATGTTTTTTCTCTAAGGTATCCCATCTCCCAAAAGTCAGAATTTGAAAAGTAATTGTTTGCATAAACTTTTAGGATCCCCACACGATGGAGCAATAAATCGGACATGTTACACATTTGAAAATGTCGTAGGTCATGATATTCTCTTAATTCGTAGCATGGGTGAAATTGCAAAGACAAAAATAGTTCAGAGAGCTTAGTATTGTCGAAATGAACAGTTTTCGCAAAACTCCTTAAAGAAGTAGCATGTATGCGTAATAGACAGAGTGTCGAGCCGTGTAAGCTACTTGCAATACACATGCAAAAATAGTTGTTAGGGTTGCGATCCTGGGTGAGATGCATTTAAACAACTGAGTATTACGTGATAGCAATGCATACCATTATACTGCAGTGAAGTTAAGCATATAAAGATATTAACAGACACAAAAACAACAAACGTAAAACGTTTTTATGACTTTAGAGTCAGCAACAAACATTAAGGATTTCTTGTAGGAATACTGACAGAATGAATGAAGAGATTCGGATGGCTGGAAACATTAAAGGTTTTTAGAGCCAAAGAGGGGTTTCATGGTGTAAACATGGAGTTTCACTGGGAATGAAAGATAAGGAAAGTGGGAGATCCACGATAAAAGCCACCGGCCAACGTCATCGTACCACGTGTGAAAATTGGCGTGACACCAGGCGGTAATCAACCCGTATCGCCTTGTAGGGAGAAGAGCATCGTGATCATTAGACCACCATTGCGGTTGTAGCTACCATAGTTTGGAGAAAAAAACATTGATACCGATAATGTACTATTATTTTTATTCTCAAATATTACCTCACGAAGGTATTCGTGTTTGGTTTATTATCAGCATGACGAACACAATACCATTTACACATGTTTCAGCTGCCTGGGACCTACCATTTTCGTTCACAACTGCTACAATATGTATGCAGAATATCATATTGATCTGCGACTTTTAACATTATTGTACTTGTTGTTTAAGCGAATGTCCACCATCGTCTGTACGTTGCACACCTCACACGGGTGTTCGCAGGTTCGCCTATGATCTCTAAGCTCTGTATGTTTGCGCGAATATTAAAGTGTGTTTTAAGCAAAAACGGTATGTCCTGGACAGTTCCAACAAGATGTCCTGTTTTTGTTACACAATTCCCATTTCTCAATAAACCATGTTCAAATGTTCGATAATCCTGACGGTAAAAAAGTTGTATGCAATTATATGGTACCTTTTATTTTCATACGGGTAGTAGGTATAAGTTGTATCTGCTGTTGGTTTGAAGGTCCGAACAGCATTAAGCAATGTTGACAATATTGTTTTTTTATGTCATTTAGTTTTAGATATTTTGGGGATATACTACTATAAATTTTGATATTCAAAGACTCATTACTCCCTTAATATTAAATTTAGGTAAAAAACGCAAAATATAATTTCTGCGCATTTTTTCATAAGGAATCACCTGCCAGCGATTGTCGGTGTTATTCAGACTCAGACAGTATATGTAAATAATTGTGATCCAGAGCATCAACGTCAACATAAACGACGTTTCTAATTTAGTTTGAAACGAAGTGTTAGCATTTTTTTTCTAACAGATATAAATTACTGTGTACTGACACATCTGAACGAACATTTTTTTCAGCATACGTGGGAGGAACCACGCAAAGAAAAAAAAAATATCGGATGAAGCGTTGCCGTTGGCTAGTCGACTGTGTTTCGTATTTCCCATCGCAAACAACCGCAACGCCTCAGGGGACGGCGATGTTTATTCTGGGCAGTGCTACCACACTCCTCGTACCAAATTTCCTCTCCCTGTATACCCACCCTCATAACGTCAACACGCCTCGTCCTTTGAGATAGCCCGTGGTGAAACACAGGTCGGAGTATGATAAAGTATTTTACACTGGTCTATATTTGCTTTTATAAAAAGCTTCTGATAAAAGGAAAGATTATCACAAGGAAAACAAGGAAAACGTTTAAAAACGATGCAGAGCTCCGCCCGATTAAATTTACGTGCTATAAATAAACGAGCACAAGAGAGTTAGGCAGCGAGAGAGAGAGAGAGAGAGAGAGAGAGAAATGTACACACGTGTATATTATGTAATATAAAGTGAAATTAAAAAAAAACTTTTCATGTGTCTTCTTTCTCGATTAATGGAAATTGGAAAAATACAAAAAAAAGTGCAATGTAGACTGAAAAAATGCTTTCAAATATTCCAAACTCTACGCAGTTTCTTCAATTAGACGGTCCGACAACTGAGTACATGCCAACTTTTTTTATATCAGGTCCTAGTTAATGCGCTATTTATAGGGCCACGATTTTGTCGCGAAAAGATTTTTGCCCCGCTTTGTTTCATTGACTCACGTGCACATCGGCAGTTCTGTTTCAAGGTTATTGGCAGCGTGTCTTTGTTCAGACACCTTTCTCATTTTACTGCACCAATAAGAATAAGATTATTGTGAGTCTGTACGTCTATAATTTGCCAAGGCAAGTGAGAGTAAAATCATCCAATCACAGACGATGTAGCAGAGCTGCAGATGTGCACATGACGCATCGAAACCAAATGTTGCAGAAATCTTTTCGCTATAAAATCATGGCTCTAAACATTCATAGACCTCCGAGCTACATTGTCCAATGTAACTGGCCACTCATTGGACCAGCCACCAATAAGCAAGTAGCGGGGAACCAAGTGAGCATAGGACCCCATTAGAGTCCAGAAAGCAGGTCGTTAACTACACTCACAAAATTTTCGGGTGTCTAATTATAATTCATCTGTCAGAAGTGGCACCGGAAAAGTCGTATAGCAGCCATTGGCACGTTATTTTAGTTCATTAAGGATGTTCAAGAGCGATAAATTCATAATTTTATATTAATATAAAACAGCGTTAGTTATGTGTACGATACTTGTGAGTGCAGTTTCCTCTTACGAAACAATTTGAGCTGGCGTAGTTTCCTCATAGCGGTGCGTTAAAGTCAACATTTGCATGTTCTGCTGCCATGAAAATAGTAAAAAACCAACTGACTTACGTACGTGAAATAATTCACAGTGAAGTAACATACTATGGGCTACGTAATAAAACATTTGAAAAAATCCCGCGAACTGTTTTTGTATTTAAAAAAAAATTGCTGAGTTTGCAATTTTTTCTGTACTTTTGCGATTTTCTTTTTTAAATTCGAAATATTACGTTGTGGGTTTTTTTTAAAATGTTTAATTGCATAGTTTATAGGACGTAAGTTCACAGTGAATTATTTTGTTTAAGTAGGTCAGTTGGTTTTCACTAGTTGCATGGCAGTGTAACAAGCAAATTTTGACTTTGACATCCCTTTATGGGAAAACCATGAGAGATAAAATTGTTTCGTACGAGGTAAATTTACCCATAAGTATCGTCTACAAAACTACAAATATTTAAAAAAATAAAAATTATGATTTTATCGCATTTGAACACCCTTAATTAAGGGTAAGGGACAGCTGAAATAACGAGAACCACAATTTTATGGGGAAAATATTTCTTGCACCATTTGGTTTCGTTTCAATACTTTGTGAGCTAACCTGCAGCTCCGTTTAAAAGTCAATTACTGATTGTTTTATCTCTCGCTTGTCTTGGGATTCTACTGTCAAATTACAGATGATGCGGTGTCCAAATAAATTTATTCTGATTGGTCTAGTCAAATGGATAAAAAAATATACGCAGCCAATAATCATGAAGCAGAGCTGCAGATGGGAACGTATGACAGTGTATAAAAATAGTGCAAAACATTGTCTCAACAATCTTGTGACTTTAAAAGTAACATAGGTTTCAGAAAGTAATGTGAAGTGAGGGGGTTTAACATCCCTTTACAACGAGTTCTTAAGAGCCGATGAGGGTGACGTGAGGTAACGGACAACGCAACATCCATGCCCCAGCCAGGATTCAAACCCAGGACCTCTGGAACCATAGACAGGCGCCTAACCGACCTCGCTACGGAAACCAGCACAAGAGTTACTTTCATAAATTATTAATTTATTAGTGATTGTGTTCGTTTGGAAACTAAATGTGCATTTTTGTGCTGCTGAATACCAACAGAGTTTATCAACCGTTGCTACAGATGGTGATCTATATCAAGAAAGTTATTTGTGTCAACATACCCTTGAAAACATTGTAGTCTCTCGCCACATGTATGATTGGGCGATATACGTCTGACACTCCGTAGCTGTCTGTAGACCAATAACAGGCATCAAATATTATAATAATGGGATTCTTATTGGCTCAGTCAAATAGGGTAACAGCTTCACGTACAGGGAAAAGCCAGTGAGCTTTTGATAAGCTGAACGTGCGTTGAAGCCTAGCAAACAGTCAAATTTTCCCGCGATAAACCATCATCTCTAACCATTGCCAGCAAAGAACTTGATGTTATATTAGTGAATTTGTTTGAACAACATTGTGGAATTAGGATTTACAGAATCAAGATTAAAACTTGCATCGTGTGAATTCTACTTAACAAGATTCCGTCTAGACAGTATTGATACTAGTATTGTGGAAAAAAGAAAACTACTTGATACCCATGATTCTATTTCAACACGCAGGGAAAGCACGTGGGTAGGTGTACGTGTGAGGGTGAACTGCTGCAACTGCGCGTGTATGGTGGGAATGTAACATGCTTTCTAGGTCTGTTCAAAATGGTACCTATTGTTCACACAGTTTATCAGATAGGATAACCCACACCTGCTACCTACCTAACCCAGCGTATTACCATCCAATGTTGTCTGAATGGAACTTCAATAAACTGTTGGTTCCCGACCGCTATTAATTCTGTTTTCCACATCTGTGTTGTTCACAATAATTTTTTTAAATACACCCAGAACGTTGTCAGATAATTTAAAAATAAAAAAACCGAAACAACCCGGTTTGTGTTATGAACACTACTTGTATGTGTTTAAAAACCGTACACATCTAGTTTAATTTTGGAAATAATTGTCTAATAAAACAACAAATATTCTCAACCATGTTAATATCGAAATTCTACTACTACAAAAATTGTTTTATTTAAATCTAAGTGTTCATACTATTCCATCTATCTGGAAAAAACGAAGGCTTCTTTCTGTTATGTTATACCCGGTGTGAGACAAATGTGTTCAATTAACACCTACCTAAAAACAAACAAGTTGTGGTAAATCCTTGTTATAGAGCTTTCTCGGGGTGAGTATGTATACATACATACACACATGTATGTGTGTATACACACATACATACTCATAGGCACACAAACACAAGCCTTCATAGGATCACTGGACATACTTCTACGGGCTATAGGTAGGCGTAATGCAATGAGGAACAATATTTGTCATAAAACTGATGTCCGACGGAGACACTTAGGACGCTAGAAGTCAAACAGTTTCAAGGTCCTGACAGATGGTAATTCCGTGCAACGCGTGTTACATAACCGCTGCAACGCTGCCAGTAAATTGTCTAGATGGTACGAAAAGAGTTGAATACCTCATTGGACCGCCTTGTGTTGTCCGCAGTTTGTGACGTCCTTCGGTCATTACACTGCACTGCTACACAGACCTGGCATCGTTGTTGCCGCCTGAACAAAAGCAGTTGTGTGAATCCCGCCCATGCGCCACGTAGACTAGTGGCAGATGCTAACTATTCATGTCATGCACACGACGCACGGTTGAACTAGTGGTTATGGGCGTGAAACTAGACGTCCTCATCAGGAAGGTTTCTCAGCAGACGGAAGCCACACCACTAGAGGTGAGGTGAGAGAGTTTTACGTCTCTTTGACATCGAGGTCTTATGGGGGAGTGTTAGACAATTTAATTGTATTACCAGTTTTTGAGCTATAATATATATTCTAGCCGCGTTATCAAAATTTCCTCTTTCACAAAGCATAGGATATACGCTTGGTAAACTGCTTAACACAAATTATAATGGAATATTTCATTAAATTGTCACGCAGCAACATTGCAAGGTAATTCTTGAAAGTTAACCAATAGTTCTCTTGCAATGATTCTGCGTGACAAATTAATGAAATATGCCATTATTATTAATGTCAAGAAGTTTGTCAAGAATATATCCTATACTTTGTCGAAGATAATTTTTTTATAATATAATCTGAATAAAAGTTATGCGTCAAAAACTGAAAATAAAAAAAAAACAATAAAATTGCCTAACACTCTCCCTCAACATCCGATGAGGTGAAGGGACAACATAATATGTTTGCCCTAGCTGGGAACAGAAAACAGGACCTCCTGCGCCGCAGATCGGCGCCTAGACCACTACGCTACGGAAGCCGGTCCACATAATTTTGCACAAAACTGTTTGAATCTCTTACGTGCACAGCTGCAGATGTGCTTCATAGTCTATGAAGAGGCTTCGCTCATTTGTCATTTGACTGTGCCAATGAGAATTAGGTTACTGCGACACTACGCGTCTGTGATTTGCAGATAGAATCACAAGACGCCAAAGTTAAAACATCCAATAAATGGCCATGAAACAGAGCTGCAGGTGTGCACGTAAGGCACTGAAACAAGTTGATGCAAAACTCTTTTAAGGAAAAAAAAAACCAGTTGCTCTACACATCGCACACTATTCCAGACAATTCATCAGATACAGCGCTATACTCTGTCCACTCTAAGGTTGCAGCAGAAATAAACAATTCTAACGAAATAAATCAAAGCAATTTAATTATATCTTGATTCCTTACATTGTGATTGTGACGTACCATAGCTACCTTGCATTTTTCAATATTTCAAATGAAACTTACGCTGTGTAAAAAAGTTATTGCCATTCACTTCGATGAATTAGCTGCAACCTTAGAATGGATAGAGTATAGTATGAGATTTCCCCATCATCCACCGCGTGACGGCGTCAGAGCGAGATGAAGTACTGGACAGATGTTGAGACTTGTGTCCACAAGAACAGCAGCGGTCGCTCACGAAATGGACGTCAGCGTGCGGTGAGGAGTTGCAAGGTAAGATGGTCTTTTCTCAGTACTGTACACTCTCAGTGCTCGCAGTATGAACCAGTAACAACCGTACAAATGGGTCAAACAGATTGTAATGCGATCATTCATTAGTTAGCCGCAAAACACCCCTCATACACACTGAGCAGGGGTGGATCCAGCTATAGGTTTTAAGAAGGGGGGTTGAGTTTGTGACGGCCCTATTTTATTGGTACTTTTATATATATAAATTAATGTAGTTTAGGTTAATTATGATGATTGATTTTAATGAAGGGGCCTTTATTGTCATATGTAACATATTGTCATCCATTTTAACATCAGTATTGATTGTGAGGGGTCTGTGGGATCCTATGATAGGCCAGTATAAAAACAGTAGAAAATATGACTCTTACTAATATTATCACAGAGGTATCGTGTCTGGTATCGTTTTAACCTGTGGAATGTCACAGACTCGAATATGCTAGTAACATTAAGATAATTTTATGTATAATGATTATAGTTTTTAAGAGGGATAATTGCCCGCCGGTCTGGCGACAATAGAGCAAATGATGCGTGGGCCGTACCACATGCTGTTCTAGAAGGGGGGTGGGGCGCCCTACCTTCCCCTGTCCCCTTGCCATACAATCCTCTCTCTCTCGCCTACACATTTCTTCTCCTTTTTCCCTCCCCCAACAGACCCCTTGTAACTTACGTAATTTGAACTAGAATTATATTAATTGAAGATAGCAAGTAGTAATTAGGCTAAGTGTTTTATTTGTAATTGCTGTGAGACTGTGCCCATGTTCAATTTGATTTTAAATAAATACGGAGCTTCCACAAGGGACGCACGCAATGTTCGGGCCAGGTCTTCGCTCTGATTGGTCGGGGGAACCTACCCGCCCCCATGAGTCCGATGGGGCGGGAAGGGGACGCCGCCCAGGAAAGCAAAGTTGCGAAACGCGGGGCACTAAGAATGAAGTCTTAAGACGAGCCGGGTGTGTGTGAACTCGGGAGGACAGGTGTCGGGATATTCGTCGTCGGGTTTGTAAGGACGGTGGACAGCGAGCTCGGGGTCACCGGTGGGTGGACTTTTCGGGTGATCGCGGCCGGTACCTGCAACATAATTAACGTCGTGACCGATC